>OY754302.1:3147318-3402839 GCA_963573255.1 Chironomus tentans | reverse complement strand
TTTTTTCATTATTATTTTTTTGTAACAAAAAAAAAGCCTCGAGAAAATGTTTAATTGTTGAATCATCATAATTTCTACATTTAACCAATATTATTGAAAATATGTCAGGAACATCGTTTTTGTTTTGTTTTTCATTTCATTTCTTCTTAATTATGAAAATTCTAATAATAATGAACCCAGAAAGATTCAAATGCACGTGCTGGGCAACAAATCTGTTTAATTTCTTTAAAAATCATTTGCTTGACATTCAATTTAATTTCATTCTAAAACGAACAAATTATTATTTTTTTGGGGATATACAGGGAAGATTATTATTAAGCGACACATAAAGAATCATCCACAAAAAGGTACGACTGGTTCGTCACATTGCCAGATTATTATATCCGAGTAGCACAATATTGTTGCCTGGACACCGTGTTAATGGCAAACGTCATAGAATCTTGGAGGTATCCTCACGCTCCTCACAAGATAGAAAGTGCCTCAAAGGCCTACTTCTGACAAAAATTTCTTAAATTGGGCTTTTTGTGGATGCTTTTTAGCGCATTTTTGAAACTTGTTTTAAAAAGGTAGCTTAATAATGCACTTTGTCTGGCTGGTCGGTCGGAACACACTAAAAACTTTTGATCTAGACATCGTAGAGAGCTCTAGTTTTTTGCATTAGTTCCGTGCCATCGAGTTATTGGCCCCCCGGACATTTAAAAATCTCAATACCAACGTTAAATACTATAATTAATGATTTTTTGTTTTCAATACAATAGAGCCAACTTCAAGTGGGATAATTTCAAATATATTTTGACCGTTAGAAAATTTGAATTTCAAAAAACCGTTAAATGACAAACCATTTTAAAATATGAAAATTCACCGCAAAATTGTTAATTATACTATAATTAATGATTTTCAAGTGTATTTACGCGGGAAATTTTCAAATATATTTTGACCGTTAGAAAATTTGAATTTCAAAAAACCGTTAAATGACAAACCATTTTATTATATGAAAATTCACTGTACAAATTGTTAATTATACTATAATTAATGATTTTCAAGTGCATTTACGCGGGAAATTTTCAAATATATTTCGACCGTTAGAAAATTTGAATTTCAAAAAACCGTTAAATGACAAACCATTTTATTATATGAAAATTCACCGTGCAAATTGTTAATTATACTATAATTAATGATTTTCAAGTGTATTTGCGCGGGAAATTTTCAAATATATTTTGACCGTTAGAAAATTTGAATGCCAAAAAACCGTTATCGAGCCGTCGAATTTATTTAAGTCACAAAATATTCATGATTGACTAATTTAATACGAAGTACTTTGCCAATCAAATACTGATCGCTAACACAAAAATGCGCTGAAGTCCCTCGATATATAACACGAGGACTTTCTTTAAATTTTTAAGTGTTCCTTAAGATATTTACTGTACAGAAATTAGTTTACGAATTAAAAAGTTCAGAAATATATCCAATTGAACTTTTTGAGCTGCACAAAATTTGTACGTGAGAAAATAAAATAGATTTTTGGTAATTTTTTGAAATTTCTTAATTTTTAAGAAGTTTTACAGTTAGTTTAAGCAAATATGTTTAAAAAGAAACCAAATTACAAGTGCATTTCGAATCTTCAGCTAACGGTATATATGTACGATAAAATGAGAAACCATATTCATAGTTCAGACCGGATGAGATTTTATAATCATCACAAATAGGTTGATTCTCCTGTAAAAATAAATTTAAATAGTTTTTTTGAAGGAGGGAATTTCTTCTTTTTTCTTTCTTGCAATAACTTTCAAAAATAACTAAATAGGTACAATTGTATCTGATAAAACTTTCAGTGAATTAAATTACTCTGCGAAAAAAATACATCGCAATCCATCACCACTAATATTCATTTTGTAAATTCACGTTTGAATGATAGGAAGGGGAAAAATAAGATTTTTTTTTACAATAGAAGAAGTATCATGCACAATATTAAGACATACATAGGAGATTGTTTTTTGATTTTCAAATTACATAAAACGATTCTGTGAGAGTTAGGCAATAAATATAGAGGAAAAAGTAAAGTTCTGTAATCTTAATTAAAAGAAAACCAGAAAACCATCATTAATTAACAACTTCCATTGCTTTTGCCAAAAAAATAATTAATTAATTAATCACATACTGTAAAAGTATCTGTTTTGATTGTGATGCCAAGATTTGAGCAAAGTAAAATTGATTGGAATATTTTTGTACACAATTTCAATTTAAAATGTTTTTTGTAAGGACTCAGTGCTGTTGGCTTGATATCTTAGGGGTCGTTCACAAATTACGTCCCGTAAATAAGGACTTTATCGATACCCCTCACACCCCTTGTCATAAAAAAAATTAAATTTTTGTATTTAGACTGTCACAAATTCTTCAACTGCCCTTCCCCATAAAGCGTGTAGTAATTTTCAAACGACCCCTTACTTAATTCTAGCACAGCTATAGCTAACAGTCAAAGAGCATGTTCAGTGTTTACCGTATCGTGCTAGGGACGTATTCACGAGTGGGGGTCAGGTCTAACCTCTTTTTTGATTTGTAGGGTTTTTAAAGAAAAAAAATCTCAAAACCCCTTAGGGGTCATTCACTTATGACGTCCATGATTTAGGGGGGAGGGGGGGGGTCTGAGATTTTGTGACACTTTATATTAAAGAAATTTTTTTGAATTTAAAATTTGTGACAAGGGGGGAGGGGGGTCTAAAAATCCCATTTTTTGATGGACGTCATAAGTGAATGACCCCTTAAACTTTCGCGTCCATATAAAAAAATTTCAAAACCTCCCCATCGATTAATTTCTATATACGCCCCAGTATCGTGCTAAGTGATCACATTACGGTACCATTGAGCATGCTATTTGTTTGTTAGGGTTACTGTCTGAGCTAGACAGCTTTTTTGCTGTGCTTAGTAATTTGTTAGCAAACAGCTCTGCCCAGAGCATAAATCCAATCACTTTCATCTCAACTCTTTAATTAATACAATTAAAGTTCACATTTGAGAAGAAGAAAAATAATTAATGACAAAAAAAATGTTTTGCAGGACATTAGGCTTATTGTTAAAGGAGAATTTACTTTTCTTTATGCTTGAATCGTGTTATTATTTCTATTTTGTGACTTTTTATCATTATTCGTGCATACAGAATTATGTTGATCCTTCATATTATTTTTTGGCATATCCAAATCGGATGAAGACTCTTTATTATGAGATGACTGTTGTTGCTGTTGTTGATGTGACGATTGAATTGAATGATTTGATATTGTCGTTTTTAGCAAGTTTGATATTTCGGGCTCCGATAATAACCTATAACGCACTAAACTTTCTGTATAATTTCAATTATATGAGCACAAGACATAATGAAATAATGAGGTAGGTAGCATGAAAAAAAGAGAGAAAGAGAGAGAAAGAAGAAGACAACATTATTTGTGGGAAAACAAGAACAAATCTTTTTTTTAGTTGCATAATATTCTTCAATTAAAATTTATGTGTGAAACATAGTTTGTGTGTGTGTCTGTGTGAATGTCAAGTAGTGCACAACCAAAAAAAAAATTGCGATACTTAAACCAAAAAAATAGTACGTTTATCTTAAAAAGGAATTTGTTATAAAAAAATGCACAAAACAAAAATAAAAAGTGTGAACATTAAATTTTCTTGCATTATGCTACAACTTTTAACTTACTTAAGTTGCATTCTTTTGTACATTTTCTTTAATTCGTTTAAAACTTTACAACAAAACAAATATTCATGTTCATTAATTCTATTTATGAATAAGCTATTCATACATCAAACAAATAAAGAAATTATAACTTTCTTCAAAGAAAACTTACACAAAAATAAGAAACACTTTCAAATATTAAATAGTGTCACTCCAGAAAATCCTAAAAGTTAGTGCATTTCAACGAGATGGAATTGGGGTGAATTTCATTCATGATCTGTTACTTTAATCAAATTAATGTGATTTTATGGATTAATTTACAGTGAAAACTATTATTTAAGTTGCAAAAATTCTTTGTCGGTTATTTTCAATCAAGTTTTTAAAATTTATGTCCAACATAATATTCTGTAAGAGGTCATTCGCAAATGACGTCATGCAAAACACGAGATTTTTAGACCCCCTCCCCCTCTGTCACAAAATTTTCATACAATTTTTTTTTGTACTGAAGTGTCACACAGCGTCAGACCCCCTTCCGCCCTAAAAATTGGACGTAATTTATGAACGATCTCTGAGAAGGGTCGTTCGCAAAATACGTCACGCTTTAGAGGAGAGGGGGTTGAAGAATTTGTGACAGTCCAAACCAAAAATTTTTCTTTTTTTTGAAAATTTATGACAATGTTGACCCCCAAAAGTCGTTTTTTGCGTGACGTAATTTGCGAACGACCCCTATACTATATAGACTATATTTAGAAATCTTGTTTCCGTGAAATATTTTGAAATTGACCTCATAAAGATACTAGAAAAATTCCGAATAACAAAATGGAACTAAAAATGTCTTGTATCATACAAAATGCAGTGCTACTCAAACTATGCTTCACGACACACTAGTGTGTCAGACGATATGCTAAGAGACAGGTGTGACTGACACGAATAGTTTTGTCAACACACTAAACATGCCGAAAAGTAGGTAGAAGGCACGGATTTTAGTTTGTCGTGAATTTTTGTCAAATTTTCAGTGGGTCGTCTACTAAAAATTTTGAGAACTACTGTCATAAACCATAATTAACCATTAACCGTAGCAGCATGTAATGGCAAACTTTAACATTTTATAAAAAAAAAATTAATTTCATATTCACACCAATTTTAATTTCTTTAAATTTGAGTTTTAAAATTGATTTGGAATTTTTAATTTTTTTGAACGCACAGAATTTTTTTAGATTTTAATTTATTCTCAAAAAATCCTAGTTAATTAATTGGAAATTGCAGACATCGAAGTAGACTCGATTTTTCACAAAATTCGAGTAGACTTCGATGTCTGGTAAATTGAAAAGTTTGTGAAAATTGTGTTAGGATCGCCAATAAATCACATATAATTTTTTTGAATAATTCTAGTTCTGCACATCTTGAAATTGCCAATCTTTTAGTGATATTCTGGTCACAGCCGATAAGTTTTGGAAATTAACAACACATCAAAAAAAAGTCATCATTCAATTTAAATCATAAACTAAGTTAGATTGTATCATAAGTTGATGGTACAAAATAATTTCTTCTATACATAAGCAATGTCATATTGCATTCATTTTTCTATAGTTCTTTTCATATTTAGTATGGCAGTAGTTTCTTGAATTTATAGAAACATTACAAAACAAAAACATAATAAATTTTTCTTGTTTTTTTCTTCTAAAAATAATTAAAATCATGCTTAATAAAGTCAACAACAATTAAATATATATATATAGCAAAAACATATCAAATGTGATCTAAATTACAATTATTAAAAAATATATACAAATGTTAAGGAAGTTTGGTCGATGATTTGAATTAAGACACAAAAAAATAATAATAATAAGGTAATATAGATAGGAATAATGCTAAATTATTTCATACTGCTAATTTGAAACACAAAAAATGTTTATTAAACTAGGTCGAATCCCTTCGTTTACTACTTGCGCCTTTAAGGAAATTATAAGAAAGCACAATTCCACTTGACATTCTACGGCGCGTATTATTAAAGAATGAACGAGCAAAATTACTGCTAGTTGTGCTTTGCAAATTGTTCATACTGATATCATCATTATTTTCGGAATCACTCACGCCATCGGTCATCTCAGAATCATGATCATCGTCAAATGTATAACTCGAAGGTCGTAATGAATGTGATAAATTGTTGGAAAAATCATCATCTATATTATTAGATGGCAATATGCTGCGATTACATGCTGTTGGCTCATCATCATCTTCTGTTTTGTTAGCTGTATTATGGATATTTATATTAAATTTATTAAAATTACTGCTCATATTCATAACATAATTGATTTTTTATGTTGTGTATGTGTTTGATACTTAATGAGATTTTAATTTTAACGTTTTTGGATGATAAGACAAGAATAATAAATTTTTATGAGCGAGAATTAAAACTTTTCATGTTTTTCAATGAGTTAAAGTACAGAAGTTATGAGGAAAAAAATTATAATCCCATCCGTGACTTTAAACAACATGAATGGATATGGAGAAGAATTATAAGGCACAATGAGAGCAAGAAAGGATGTCATCGCTTTAACAATTACAACGCAACATTTTATCCGTCAGCAATTCTCTTTTTATGCTTTGTGAAAGTGACTTTTCTACGTCGAATTATGGAACTAAGAAAGCAGTCTAGGCTTGAGATTTTTTTTAGAATTTATGAAATTTCAAATAAAATTCAATGTTGCTCAAGCTTTTTGTCTCGCGACACAGAAACTGTTGTTTTGAAAATGTGTCGATACATTTAAGTAGAGAAAAATATGTTCTATGTTAAGGTTTCACGAATTCATTTGAGATTTTTAATCAGAGAACGAAATATTTTTAGATTATTAAAAAATTCTAAAACAGCCTGCAGTAAGGAAGAAAAATTTAAGAAAATGCTTTTCAATAAATTCAAATGTAAATATTTGAAAAAAAATTAATTATTTTGGAATTCGACCCCAGAATTATAAAACCTAATAATTTCAGAGTAACTCAATCTAGTCGGGGTTTCTCTTTAAAGATTCAAATGAATTTACTTTAGTATCAAGAAAAATGCATAAGAATCTTAATTTTTCTTGTAAAGGAACTAGAGTTTCTGAAGACTTGGTCAAGCTCATGCTTGGTTGAAAATTTAGAGCTTCCGAGTTTTGATTCACTTGAAAAAATGCAATTTTAAAGAAAATTTTTGTTCATAATAAATATTTTAAAATTTATATTCTGATTTTTAAATAATATCCAAATGCCAATATTTTTCATGATTTTAAAAATTAATCTATCTAATGCAGGGGCGTAGCCAGAAATTTTCTCTAGGAAATTGAAGAATTTTTTGTCGAGAGGGGTGGGGGTTGTCCCCTAAATCCCCCTGGTTACGCGTCTGATTCTAATGATTTTAATAATGCTTCTGTCATAGAAATTAAATTAAATAGTCATTTCATAAATTGACCGTTACAGAAAAATTCAAATAATTCAAAAATTATTTATTCATTAAATAATAAAACTGAATTTGGCTTAATTAAGCTTTGTAAAACGTTATAATCCGTAAAATATTTATTAATGTTTAGAATTTAAGGCTCGGCAAGCTTCGGTACTGAACTTCGAGCCTGGCTCGTTCAGAAACTCTAATAGGAAGTATATTTGTCTCCTTAGTTCCCCTGGCTACGTGAATTTTACAAAAATATTTCTACTCAAATTATAGAACTGCCTTAAATTTTACTTAAATTATAGAACTGCCTTAAATTAAATTCAACTCGAGAACAATTTCATAATTTATCTTACTCAATAAGAAAGTTAATTTAGAAAAGTCATGGCATGAACGGTTACTGAACTAGTCAGCCCATAAACCATCCGGAATCTTTCACAATATATAAGCATAATTAAAAAAAGATTTTAACTGCAAGAATGTGCGTGAAATGTATGAATTATATCCAAAAACACCAAAGAACAGAGGAAACATGAATGAGACATGATGACAAGGTTGATATGATTAATGAATAAAAATTTTGCTTCTTATTAATTCACAAAAAATAAGATTTAAACATTTATGATAACATCAAAGAAACTTTTTTTCACATACAAATAAAATGTTGGAAAGAAAAAAAAAATGAAATTTTTTTTATTATTTGCAAAACTTAATTTTAGACTATTAACAAAATTTTTCTTCTTTGATATCTACTTAGTAGTTCCTTATTTTCTTCTTCATCTATTAAACATTATTTTTGTGCACTCGAATTCACTAATTCAATAACAATAATAATAATATATGCATGATTTCGTTATTCACAGCCTTCACGAAATTTTTTAAGTGTCAAAAGTTCACGTCTAACTTGATCGAAATTTTCAGTTAACTCCCCCGAAGCAGAACTTGAAATATGGCAAATTGAATTTGATGACTGACTCAGCGGCGACTGTTTACTTTCAGGTGTTTTACTATTATTATTACTCCCACGTCTTTGAAATAAGGAACCGAATCGATTCATGAGCGATGATATTGGGTCTGTTGACCTCTCATCGAGATCTTTTGTTATGACCTCTTTTTTATATGCTTCCGGAACATGTAAATTAGAGCGACTTCTCGACGATGTCTTTTGGTGTGCTTTACTTTTCGCATCCATTTGATAATTTGATGAAAGTCGTCGGAACGAGCCCTTTCTGGATATTGGCTCTGACATTCTCTTACTTAAACATTTCGTTCGATTTTTCATTTTTAACATTTTCTGATTTAATTTCTGTTTCAATTCACATTGAAATTTGTCAAGCGAACCTATATAGTGATGTATAGCTTATTTTAATGATTCAACAATAAAATTAAATAAAATTTTCTTCTTCGAGCCAATTTGATTTTTTTTTTAAATTATTATTATTCTATGCTTCTCTTTAGTCTTTAAATGAATTGATGATGGTCGTTTATTTTAAGGTAATTAAAGCACAACTCCCATCTGAACTTTAAGCTTTATCATTTACTTTGGCTGTCTGACTGAACTATTGAGTGTCGTTCACAAGTGACGTACAGCAGACGCGAATCCAAAAAAAAATTTAGGGGGTGTCCAAAAATTTTTTCTTTCTTATTCTCATGGTTTTGTACTTGTTGTTAATTTTAATCGTAATTGAACGATTATCTCTAACAAATTAGAGCTTCAGAATACTTTTTAAGAGAAAATTATTTTTCAGAAAAAAATTTCAATCTATTAATTTTTTCGAGGAGGTGACGGACTCCATCAGACCCCCTTCGGTACACCCATGACGTACAGAAAAATCAACTTCTTCAGTCTCACTTTGTCACAAAATTGATTTTTTTAATTTTAACCCCCCTCCCCCTCTTAAAAGTCAGACGTTACTATCTTGCATTATTCCAACTAAATTGGAATTTTAACCAAAAGGCTTGATTTTCTGGGTTCACAAAACGTGTAGCCAGGGAAGATTGGGGGGCAAATTTTCAAAAAAAAATCTGTTCCTTCCAAAAAAATTCCAAAAATCCCTCGAAAAATTTCATTCGTCACGAGCGTTTTCATCTAGGAACTAGTAAATTAAACGTCATTTGTGAACGAACCTTTAGTGGTCGTTCACTTATTACGTAATGCTAAATAACGAAATTGCTTGACCCCCCTTCCCCACCCTACTCATCACAAATTTTTTATAACGAAAACATTAAAAATTAATAGTCACACAACCCCAGACCTGTCGTACCACCTAGCCACAAACGTAATAAGTGAACGACTCCTTATCAATTTACTGATAAATTGTAGGGAATTGTGCACAGGTCGCGACTTTGAGTTATTTCTTTGTTAAAAGATATGTTGTGGATAAAGAAAATTAAATTAAGGAAAAAGAGAGAATACTAAAGTTGTAAGCTAAGGTCTATAAAATTATTAAGAAAGCTACAAAAGATAAGACTACATAGCAAGCGGAAAGAAAGCAAAAAGATAGATAGAGAAAAAACTAAAATATAATAAAAGCGGTTTGCTACAAAACATCATCAAGCAACTAGAGTGATATTAATTTAAGTGATTTCTAATAGTAATAAAATTCAATATAAAAGAGAATGCAAGTAGGATAAAGGCATTGAAATGCTCACCTGATTCCCAATCTTCTCCAGACGACTCCGACGACGATTCAGGACTACTCGATCCTTCCGATGTTGTTTGATAGTTATCTCCTCGACTATGACGGAATTCATTGGTTGAAATTTGATTATTTCGTTGGCTTGATGAAGCGTTTCTTGTACTGACGCGGTGATTGTGATTATCTGAATTGTGAGAATCCAAAACTGTACTGCTATATTGATTTACATCATTATTATTATTAATCAGATTGTTATATCGTGAATTATTAAGATTATTATTAAGAACTCCATTTGTTGTGTGATTAATTTGCATTCGATTAATGTGATTGCCACCATGTGGAATTTTTTGAAATATTGTTTCAATCTAGAAAGTTAAGAAAAGGCATAAAGTTAGTGACATGTACCGGATGCTACAGATAGAGCTGTTGAGAACTTACTTTAAAATTTTCATTGAACATTTTCTGTTTGTCTTTGTGTGCATCGTCAATTTCAGGCTTATTCAATTCAAATATCACATTACCGTCAGAATCGACTAAGAGGAAGAAGAAGTTGGATTAAAGCATAATCATGATAAAGTTGTGTGAATGCCAATAATTACCATTATTTATCTCGTTTATGAAATATGTATTAAACCAAAAGTGGAAGAGTTTTTGTTTATGCTTTAAAATTTGCGTGGATGAAAACTCAATCTTCACATCACCCACTAATAAAAGGCATCGATCTAATTTGATGGAAACATAGTTGTCAACGCGCTTCAACTCGGTCATTTGCTCGTTATAAACCTGTTTTTTAGAAATTATAATATAATAATAGAAACGAAATTAAGCCAATGGCCAATAAATTGCGATAAAATTAATTACCTTTGATCCAGCCATTGTAATGGAAAATGTTAGAGTACCAAATGTACGGATGGGAGGAAGATTATATAGCTTAATTTCACATATCTGTAACAAAAGATGAATAGAAATGAATTTCGATAATCCTGTGAAAAATTTTTATAGCACTTCCAACTAAATACTCACATTCATTGCTACTTTTACATATGGCTTATTTGATTTCAGCAATTGTGAATAGTACTCAACATAGCGTCTTTGAGATGGAATCGTCACACCCTTCTTATCCGTTGTTCGTTTTTGACCATAAAAATTTAAAGCTTCAGCTGCTGTATTGAATTGACCACTATGTAATAAATAGCAGCATATCATTGTTCCTAAAATGACATTAAAATTCAGTCAGTTTCTGAAGGACTTTGTGACATTAATCTATTGAATTATTTCTAATCAAGAAGAAATGTGTACAGTTCTTGTTATTCATCATCAATTTGTGTGTGGCAAATGAATGGGCAACAACAAATTGTACACAATGCAATGAAGAAGATTTAAGCAGCAAGCAACATAAAAAAAGAGTATAAAACCATTATATCAATAAATGTATCGATTTACCTGTTCTTCCTTTGCCGGCTTTACAATGAATCGCCGCAACATTTTTAAGATCTTCCGATAGCCACTTGTGCACATCATTACAAAATGATTGTATTAACTCAATATTCGGTGGATTGTGATCGGAGAATGGAAAGGATGCACATTGCTAATGAGGAAATAATGAAATAATATGACGAAATTAGATTGATTGTTGTAACATCGAATGACGTGATTTTTTGCACAACAAAATGCACGTTGTAACGTGAACTCACTTGAAACTTCGTGATGTCATACTGATACTTTTTCTCCTCACACAGATTATAAATTTTATAATTATTATTGTGTTTTGTAGTTAGAAAATTCACCACATCGTCGATATGATTTCTATAGACTCCCTCTAAATTTTTCGCTGGATATCCCATCGCGATTATGTTGTCGCAAATGTCTGCAATTAAAGAATTTAGAGTGAACATTTCTGGCATGATGAAATTGTGTGAGACAACTTACACGTGAGATCCAAATTAAATCCATCCTGTTTATAGCGCTTTTTTCTCTTACTCACGATTCCTTTTATTGCGTTGCTCATTTTAATATTTGTTAACGTGTTGGATGAAACCATAAATTTACTTTTTACTTCTCGCCTTTTGCAACACAAATTATTATTCTTATATGTAGTAGCTTTCAACTGTTCTTTTCTTTCCTCCTATGTTTTATTACACATATTTTATTATTTATTTTATATTAATTTTCCCTTCTTGTTTGAATATGAATGACGAAAATCTCAAATGTATTCTATACTACAGCAATTTTACTCTTGCGGATTTTTTGTTGTTTTTGTTTTTAATTTTCAAAAAAAGCAGAAGAACTGAGCGATCAAGAGTGGAGCGAAAGAGTTCCTTAAATGTATGTACATTTATATTATTATAGATAGATAGATATATTTTTCCTTTCTTCTTTTAATATTCCTTCTCTCCTTATTTTTTTTTTCTTCGTCGTCGTCGTCTTCTTATACTCTCGCACACAGCTAGCTGTTTCTCATAACTTTAAAATAAATGAACAGAAAAAAAACATTGATAGTGTGTAAAAATTTCCTTCCATAAGTTTCTCTTTAATATGTGTTCCTTTGACTTTGATTGACTTTTATAGTCTGAGAGAATTCACGGCTCACAATGAAACACATAAAAAAAGGATATAAATGATGATGGTGAAAACATGTTTCTCTCATATTCTGTGCCCGTAAGTAAAGACCATTAACACACATACACACATGCCGTATAATGAATTTTATTTATTTCTTTTGAAGCCTTTCGTTCATTCAAGTGCTTTTCATTCTACTTCTCTTCCTCTTCTTTCAATTATCTATATATACCTAAGACTTTATGTATATGCGTAATCATTGAAATATTGTTCTCAACTTTATAATTATTGCTATTCTTTCTCTATGTAATTCAACTTTAATTTCCTTTTCTCTTCAACTTTTTGGATGAATTGGATCTTTGACAGTCACACTGTCTTATTGCCATGAGTTAATTAAACCTAATTGAATTTATGTTGATAAGACACTACACATTATAATTTAAATAATTGTCATTAGTTTCCTTTATCACGAGACACTCTATGTGACAGTACTTGAAAAATCACTCAAATCGACTGTGCATGATATCCAATAATTAAGAATCGGCAGCATTACTAAATAATTAATTAAACTAGTCGCTGACACTGATTTTTAAAAATTTAAAAGGCCTTCAAACTATGACATTTTCAGACAGGCAGGCAGGCAAAGAGATAGCGATAACTGTGTTAAAGTGCACTAAAATCCGCTCATAAAAAAGGATTATGGATAGCAGCAAATGATTGATATTGTTGATTGACATTATGATAAATTGATGATTACATTAATAGTCGCATATAAATTACAACTTTATGTATACTGCATATATATAATGTACGTGCAGTTTTCACATTATATACTAGAGCCGAAGCATGACTTTTATTTATTTAGAGAGCATATATATAAGACTTGAATATAAAAAAAATCTCAATGTATGTCCTTGATATTTTTTTCACATGCAAAAATGTGTTCTCTCTTTTTTTGCATAAACCTTTATATTAATTATATACTGCTTATTGCTTGATGTAAGTTACGAGATAGATTTTATATACAATTTTATATGTATTATTAAAAATGGATGTATCCACAGTATCTCGCTTAAAACTTCATATATGACTTAGCACATGCATATTTAACTAACTAATAAGACTGTTCAAATCACAGTCATCCTTGTTACATGAATCTATTGTTAAATATCCACAAACTTAAAGCACTTTTTGAGATTTTGGCCACCACTGTATTTACTATATATCCAGAAAACCATCTTTTTTCTCTTTATACACATCTGATTTTCTTCTCGCGTTCCATTATATACACATTTTTTTTTTACTTTCGCTTGCCTGCCGACTTACTTACTTCCATTCAATCGAGTAAAATGAGAAGAAAAAAAATGCTCGATTATACAAAGTATCGAATAGTTGATATCCATTGAAATAAAGTAATTTAGTAATGCAAGCCATATATATTCGAATCATTTGAACAAATCACACTGATTTGGAAGTTATAGCAACTAAAAAATTTCCAACGAGCTGGATATTTTAATCGAAATTACCGACATGTCTCTTAATGAGACTCTTCTTTTTGCGTATAAATTCTCAAACATCTCATAATCCATTTAAAGTGTGTTAATCATGCCTGATAATCGCTAATTACTGTAGCACTTTCATCCGATAACATTTCACAATCATAAAAGTCTTGAAATTTATGAGAAAATGACCTTTTTTCACGATTTAAAAAATTGAGGAACCAAAAAAATTTTTTTTTTCACCAATCAATTTTTTTTAAATTTTTTGCACAAAATTCCTTACTATTTCCATCATGCACTTAAACTCATAGTTATCACACGTTATCACTTGTACTAAAGATTATATATTAAAGGATAATATTAAGAAATTAGCTCCTTTTCTTTATAAATTTATCTTGCATTTTTCTATACTCTTTTTAGCGCATTTTACTTAGGAACACTGAGCTATTGTACTCACTTTGGCTGGCTGTGTGGCTGATATCAATGGAAGTACTTAGAGACTGTCGATTCCTCTTGGTTTTTATATTCAGTTTAATTAGTGTATTATACAGACTTTTCTCAAATTTTCCATACAAATTTGACTTTTTATGAAATAACTTTTGGACATACCTTGACGAAGTTTTGTATGTAGATTCCTTATTTCCAAATATGATTTAATTAAGTTATTTGCGGATGGTTTCTAAATTTTTAATTTATGGATCTTCGTGAGGAAAATGCGCTCAACTTGCTCAGATCCAAAGTGCTGGTGATTTCTTTACTCGTTTTTGACGCGAAAATCAACGGGGCAAGTCACGTTCTTTTGGATCTTTCTTTTTTTCGGAAATCTCGAAGCATTAATTTTGTTGAGGTATTTAATTTAATTTTTAACTAGTTTAACTTGCACAAATCAATGTAAATTTCGTTAAGTTATAAAGGATAAAGGTTAAAGTTGTGAAATAACATCAAGTATCATAGATTACCTCGATTATAAGCGAGATTTTTTAATTTATTTACAACTTTAACCTAAAAAATGTGATACTGTTGATGTCAAAAATATTGCTCAATATTAATTCATTTAAATTCTCTTTATTCTTTTAGATCATGAGAACTATCAACAGTAATCAAGTTGTAAAACTCCCAAAAGGAGTCAGCGCTGGTGTCAAGGCACGTATTGTGACGATCCGCGGCCCAAGAGGTAAACTTACCAGAGATTTTCGTCATCTTGCAATGGACATCAGAATGGTAAATCGCAAGAAGGTCATGGTTGAAAAATGGTTCGGCTCCAAAAAGGAAATTGCTGCTGTCCGTACCGTCTGCAGTCACATTGAAAACATGATTAAGGGTATAGTGATTTATTTTTAATTAATTTATTTTATTTCATTAAAATTGCTTGATTTTTAGGTGTCACAAAGGGATTCCAATACAAGATGAGAGCAGTACATGCTCATTTCCCCATCAATTGCGTCATCTCCGAGAACAACTCAGTCATTGAAATCCGTAACTTCTTGGGAGAAAAGCACATCCGTAAAGTTACAATGAAACCAGGTGTAACAGTCGTTAATTCAACAAAGCAAAAGGACGAATTGATTTTGGAAGGTAACGACATTGAAGCAGTTTCACTTTCCGCTGCCCTTATTCAGCAATCAACCACAGTTAAAGATAAGGATATCCGTAAATTCCTTGACGGTTTGTATGTCTCAGAAAAGACAACAGTCGTGCAAGTAGAAGAATAAAGTGTAATTACTGTTTTGTTCTTCATCTTTTTATTATGCTGAAATAATAAACATCTAAAAAATAATTTAAGATGAAACCAAACTTTTTTTGTTTACCTTTTGTTGTCATGCTTGCCTTAATTCCAGCATAATTTCAGAGTTTATGTATGTTGAGCATAACTGATCACGTTATTGCATCTAAATTTCGCGTCAACTAGTTAATAGCCCCACAAAAATCCATTGTTTTCATTAAAAACTTTATATTTTGTATTTACAAAGATCATGGAAAATAGCAATTTACAAAAGTATTTTGATCTTGATTCCCAAAAAGACGACATCTTTGATCAATTTAAAGGTAAATCAACTTGATAGTAAATTTATTAGCTTAATTTAATTGAATTATCATTAAAAACTAAAGATATGCCTGGAATCACACCAGAAGTACGAGACATGTGGATATTACCAACGGAAAATAATCAGAAAAGCACGACACCAGCTGTTTCTATTGAATTATTTAGTGATCCAATAGCGTCTTTAATTCAAACGCACTGTCCAGCAGAAATTGAGAAAAGGAAGAAACATGAAAATTCAGAGAACCTGACGATTGATGATAATGGAATCAGAGCTTTAATTAAGGATAATTGCTATCGATCAGCTCTTTCACTAACATCTCGTCTGTTATCTAACTATGGTCAAGGACTTAAGTCAGGACAAGAAATTAAGCACAGCAAACATTCCCTACAATTATGGTACACAAGAATCTATTTGCTAATCAAAATAAATGAACTGGAAATAGCACGTAAAGAGAGTGAGGCATTTGGACAGTTAAATAATCTAGACATGTTCTACGAATTTACCGAAGAACAGGCTTTTAAGAGCAAAAAAGGAAGTCTTCCTAATTTTGCATTTAGACTACTTTTGTCTTATGAACTTCTGTTTAAACTAAACCGTCCGAAAGAAGCACTTCAGAATCTAGTCACGATACTTGCACACACACGAAAGATTCATAAATTCTTCAGAGATTTGAACAAGATAATTGAAGCTGAATTTTGGAAGGAACGTGAAATTCGTGTATTATGCTCCATCATTAATTGTGCTACTCATCTGAAGAATTTTGATCTCACAAATCAGATTTTTGACAATCTTTTGTTATTACCTGACTTAAAGGAAGACTTTAAATTTGAGATTCATTCAGCATGGGGAAGGATACACCTTCAATGCGGTGATATTTTGACAGCGGAGAAAAAATTCAGCATGATTCCAGCAACTAATCCTAAACATGAAATGATTGTGCATGTGAATAAAGGACTCTTGGCTGTGTCACAAAATGACTATACTGAAGCTTACAACTTATTCCAACAAGCACACGAACTGGATAAAACTAATGTCATGGTGAGTACTCTTTTTTATGGAACTTTCAGAGCTGCAATGATCTAATTTTATAATCCACAGATATTAAATAATTTAGCCGTATGCTATCTGTATAATGGGAAAATGCACGAAGCAATAGCAATTTACGAGACTGCTATTAAGAATGACCCGAGAAATAATCTACACGAAACGCTTCTTCTAAACTGTGCAACATTGTATGAGCTGGAATCGAACGAGTCGAAGAAAAAGAAGATTGACTTGCTGAAAGTCGTGTCTGGAAATCGAGCAGATTTGGAGATGAATATTGACGCTTGCTTAAAACTATAAAATTAATGGAGAAAAAGTTATTTATTCGGCTATCAATTTATGAATTTTTATATTAATTAATTAGTACAATAGAGGATCACTTAAATATAATTAATAATTTTTTTTGTTTAGTTCAATGAAATATGATTTCATAGCAATTTTATCCTTTACGCCATTCAAAAAAACGAACATTTTGACATTTAAATATTTGCACTTTCTTAACGAAATTAACTTCTCGACTGTCTTGCTTCTTTATCATCATTATTAAAAAATTTTTGCGTGTGAAAATTATTAAATATAATATATATTCTTTGCTTTTTTTTTATTCATCTGTCTCGTATCAACAAGACCTGAAATTGAATAATAAATTAATCACACAAAAAGGTTGTGAACAGAAATTAGTAGTAAAAATTAATCAACTGTTGCTTACACGATAGATTTTTTTTTAAAATATAAACTATTTTTGTAATATGTAGTTTAAATATGCTTCTCTTAAGAACTCGTGAGTGGTATTCACTATGGCAAAAAATGTGACTTGTTGTTGTTTCAAATGGCTGCATTAATTTCACTCATTATCATTTTTCGTTAAAATAAAAATTATGATTTATTATTTGTTTCAGCTATGCTGCTGCTGGTTGTTGTTGTCGTCACTGTGCTTTCTGCAACAGTTGCTTCTATATTCTTATCCTTTCCTGGTCTATATGATTCTAAAAATGCGTCTATTGCTGTGTCGGTCGGTTTGTACAATTGATATCCCTGTTCATTTTGAAGCCAGCACACTAACGTCGAGTTGGTGCTTTTTACATTAACTTCAGATCTGCAAGTCAGGAACGTGATTAAAATGAGTTAAATTAAATGAATGAATAAGGTATGACTTACTTTTGAAGAACATGCTGATATCCGTGACGATATTCATGTTCCATTGCAGGTACTACTAGTAATTTACGCTTGTAAGCACTATCTTCTATTCGTGACATACATTTTAACGGCTTATCCTTAAATTCAGGTAGAAAAACAATGAAGCTCAATGGATAATTGGAATCAGATAGCAATCGATCAATATGCTGTAACGTAGCGTCAATAAGCTCCTCGCAAAACGGTGGATTCGCCTGAAATGAGCCCTTTGTTGGATAGAAATCCAAAAATGGCCTGCATAAACGAATACGGTCAGTACTTTAGGAAGGAAAGAAAAGAAGAATAATAAGAAACTCACCCTCGAGATCCAAAATAAGAATCAGTATCACCAAAAGCAGAGCAATATTGACGAAAATAACAATTTAGAGGACTCGCGAAACATTCAAACGTGACACCAAAATGGACATTCAAGCAATTAAAAACGGACGCAGGAATTGCGGCTTGTGTCATTTCAGATTCTTGTTGTACGGGCGTATAATTTCCCAAGAAGGTTGAGTACCTCTTTAGCATGCAATACAACCGAGGAATGAATAGTGAGAAGTTGTCATCACAATTATATCGATAAAGTTGTTCCTGCACAAACAAGCAATTTAGAAATTTTAAAGAGAAAAAAAAAGTCATGTGAAGGAAACTTACTAATTTTTGTAAATGCGTCATGTTGAGAGTGTGAGTATCTGGCTGTTGAGAAGATGGATGTGTGTATTTAACGTTGATATGGTCACGTTCGAATTGATAGTCAACGACTGGTAAACGGATTGGTGGCAAAGCAAACTGAATGGGAGAGCAAATTTCCTCTTTTCTAAGACTTGGCGGAAGTGGAGGAGTAGGATCATGCAGACCATTGTCTTTTAGTAACTGTACATGACGTTCTCTAATTTTCTTTACATGCTCGACCGAGAGATGATAAATTTTACTACATAAAGCTTCTACGCTACTCTTGACTGTTTCTACCAAATGCGGCTCGCACTGCCTCCTCAAATGCTCTAATCTGAAAATGCAAGGTTGCTTGTTAATGGACTTGATTCTTGAAAAAAAAAATTAATTCAGTCTTACCTATCTTGAAAATCTTCATAAGAAGCTCCGACAGTCCTCCTCAGCCACTCAAATGTCTCTTCAGCATTCCATTTGACAATCTTTTTGCTCTCAGCAGGTGCCAAGCGATTCTCGATAATATGTACAGCAGCCTCAGCATAACGTGAGAGTTGCTTTCGTGCATCACTGGTATACTTTGGTTTGACAAGTCTAATGGGAATATCTTGAATAATTTCTCTATACATTGACGGAGAGACTTCAGGTAGACAGGAGCTTGGTAGTATTGGATCGAGTCCTTTATCTATGACTTTTCTCTCCATCAGCCAGCGATTAAATGAGCCTTTTGGGGCTTTTATGGATTCCCTTTGCTGACATAAATTCTCAAACGTTTGAAAGAGCTTTTGTGCAGCAACTCCTCGCATATATTCAATTTCTGGATGTGGATGAAGTAAATGAGATGGTGGCCTATTGTATATATACACACTTGATTGCACTTCTAGATCCCATGGACCAGCCAAAACAAATTTCTTCATTGGTACCGAAGCTTGATGTGGATGACTTAAATTCCTCTTCAACGGTGGCTTATATGGTTGCCTTGAAGGCCCCGGAAGCGGAGAATGAGGACTATTAGGACCACTAGTTGACGTAGTACTACAAATGCCTAATGGATCAGTCAGTGGATCAAACTGACGATTTAAAACAGGCGTCTCCCATAGCGACTCATTTGTTATCTTATTCCAATAGTACGGACGATTTTCTCTCTTTGACCAGAATTTTTTCCATCCTTGTCGCACCTGTTCATTTTTTTAAAAAAATTTTCCAATAAGAAAATATTATTTTGTATGTTTGTTTATTAAATAATTAAATAACTTACAAGTTCTGGATGTAATTCATCTCCATATTCTGGTTGATGCTGTTGTGGCTGCTGAGGCGGCTGCGGAGGAGTTTGTTGTTGTTGCTGAATTTGTCCGATAGGCGGAGATTGATTGTTTATGACGGTTGTTGACAGTTTTGGTGCACTAGACGGTGGAGTTAATGTTTGTGATTGTTGCTGACGTATTGGATGTTCATAATTTTGAGTCTGTGCCAATTGATCCCAAGCAGTTTGAGCGGCTTCTGTTTTCGCGCCAATATGGTTCATTTCAGTGTTTTTCCGCAGATATCCTTGGCGCACTTAAAATTTTCATCTAACTCCCTCGATTTTCTTTTTCACATCAAAATCACACAATTCTGAACTTATTGACACTCATTAGACACTTGAAACATTCCAAATCACACCAATATCTTTTCGCGCGCAATGAAAAAGTCACTTTTCTTCTCTTAAAAGCTGTTTTTTGTTTATTTTGTACCGAACCGACAGTAGTTTGTTAGTAATCCACGAAGAAAATTTTTTCATTTAAGAGAAAAATTAAAAGGCGATAATGATGCACTTGACAAATCACACGAATAAATAGTCACTTCATGACGAAAACACTTTCATTCACTAGTACCGTGACTTATTAACATTTTACACTAATTTTCACTAATTTTCGTTTTGTTTAAGAATGTTAATATGATTTTTTTTAATTCCACAACGAAAATAATTTTTTCATCAAAAATGGTGGCTCGACTTTACGTGTCTCTAATGTCCTCATCCATTCGGTCATTTTTGATGGACCTGTTGCGTGACATGACTGATTGACAGACCCACGAAACTGTCACTTTTTGCATCTTCGAGACATTTTCACGGTGTGTGTTTTGCAAATAAAATTAAGTAACATTTTAATTATTAATTAGACGAATGTAATTATTGATTTAATTAACAACTCATTCGTCTAATTAATACCAGAAGTTTGCAATAGTTATAAAGAAGGTCTGATGAAAGTATCAAAAGAATAAGAGTATAGAAAGTAGAAGAGAAAAAAAAATAATTAAGTTGGTCTTGTGATTTCATCAAAGTGATAAGGATTTATATCGACGATTAAGATAACAGCACACGAAAAATGGAGAGCACTGGAAGTACTTTTCCGAAATGGCAATTAGCTATATTGATTGGAACACCCGTGGCTTTAGGACTTGGATATTTATACTGGAAGAATCAGAATCAATCGATTGAGGAAGAAACAGATGATGATAAAATAGAATTAAAGAAGAAATTGATAGGAGGTGCAAAATCCATATCAATTGATGGAGATTCAACAAAACCAGCAGAAAGTAGCAGTGCTAGTTCTCCGATAACTAGCAATGGAATTCCAAAAGAGTTTGAAACAAAACAATTCAAGAAGCTGTCACCGTTTGAAAAGGCTGTAAAGTACAAGGAATCAGGAAATGAGTGCTTCAAAAATGGGAAATACGATGCTGCTATTGAGTTGTACGATAAAGCTATTGAAATTTGTCCAAAATCAAACAACATTGACTTGTCACAATTCTATCAGAATCGAGCAGCTGCATACGAGCAATTGAAAAAGTGGCAAAATGTTTCAGATGATTGCACAAAAGCTCTCGAATTGAACGCAAAATACCTAAAAGCTCTCCATAGACGTGCTCGGGCATATGAAAACTTGCAACAACTTGAATTGTGCCTAGAAGATGTGACAGCAGTTGCCATTCTTGAAGGATTTCAAAATAGTAATAGTCTGATTTTTGCCGATCGCATTTTGAAGGAGATTGGACTGATGCACGCTAAAGAAGCAATGATTAATAAGGAACCAGTCGAGCCTTCCACAAACTTTGTTACATCGTACTTTAAATCATTTTCCCAAGATCCAATTCACAAAGTTGTTGTTAGCAGTGTAGAACCAAAGGGCTTCCTAAAAGCAAGCAAAGCATTTAAAAATGGACAATTTAGTGAAGTTGTCAGAGCATGTAATGAAGAAATTGCGAGCAGTGAAGACGACTCAGAATATAAGCTTGAAGCAATCTTATTACGTGGAACATTCTACCTGCTTTCCGGTCAATTTGACAAGTCATTAACTGATTTCAATCAAATCATTAATCATAAAGATGCTGATCCTAAATTGAAATCAAACGCTCTAACTAAACGCGCAAGCTTACACATGCAAACAGATCAGAGAGAAGCCTCATTTAGTGACTTTGAGGCCGCAATCAAGCTTGATCCAGAAAACCCAGACATTTATCATCATCGAGGACAAGTCTATTTATTAATCGAACAGCTTGACGATGCCGTAAATGACTTTTCAAAAGCCTCAGAACTAGCTCCCAAGAACCCCATAACATATGTCCACAAATTATACTCAGAATACCGTCAGGCTGTTAACGAGCAAGACAATACAAAACTCTTTGCTAAGGTACGGCTTAGTCCTTATTTTTTATTATCAAATAAATAATTTATTGCTCTTGTTCCTTTAGATTGAAGACTTTAGTGAAGCTGTTAAAAATTATCCAGATTGTATTGAAGTGTACAGCCTTTTCGCACAAATCTTGTCAGATCAACAGCAATTTCAATTGGCCGATGATTATTTCGGTAAAGCAATGAAATTGGAACCAAACAATGCTGGATTATACGTTCACAGAGGATTATTGTTGTTGCAGTGGAGAGGTGACATAAATGAAGCATTGGTACTTCTCGAGAAGGCAATAGAAGTAGACGAGAAGTGTGAATTTGCCTACGAAACTTTGGGAACCGTAGAAGTTCAGAGAGGTAAGTTTTTAAGCATGTCTTGTGCAACTATTTAGTGACAATTTTTTATTTCATTTTTAGGGAATTTGGAAAGAGCAATTGCACTTTTTGACAAAGCAATGAAGTTGGCAAAGAGTGAGATGGAATTGACACATATATTCTCTTTAAGAGATGCAGCCCAAGCACAGCTCAACGTGACAAAAAAGATGGGACTTACGCTTGCATCATTAATGTCTAATTTGCCCAATTTTTAAGAAATGGTTAAAGCCGGTTAATTTTTTGTTTTTTTATAGAAAATTTAATATGAAGGATTATTTCAAATACCTAGATCGCTTGACAGAAAAGAAAAAAAAATCACGATAAGTCAAAGGATGTAATTTAGAAATTTATCAGAGACTTTTTTTTGTTGATTCCTTTGCGAGATATATGCATTCAGAAATAAAGTATACACTTATTACACACAAAACTCTTGTCTAAATTTAAACAGTTTTATTCGCTCATCAATTTGATGTTGTTGAATTAACTTATTAACATTGGATGTGCTGTTTAAACTCGATCGAAATTTATTGTTGCTTTTGCAGGAAAAGATTTTTAATAACTAGATACATTCAAAGAAGGAATATTTAGACTTTGTATCCGACGAGATGTCTTTTTCCGATACACTCGCCAACATAGAACCAAAAGCAGACTTCCATGGCAACTAAGGAGTTGAGCCAGGCTTCACGGACAGTCAAATTTTTCCATGTACCATTCTTTGCACCTGATACCAACTTTACAATTCCATTTTTAATGGCTGGCAAATCAGCTGGGGATGGTGGTGTTAATTCAACGGCTGCATACTTCATGAAAACTGCAAATTTTGGTTTTGCTTGTGTCAACAGCGCTAAAATTAGTTAAATTTAGAGAATTTTCATACATTATGTAATTTTCTATGAATTTTAAAATTTATATACAAAAGGTTAAAAAAGTCGTCAAAAGCCTTTTAATTAATAATTCTTGATGGTTGATTTGTTAATTATACTTACTCGAAACTAAAGCTGATGATTTGGTAGCGATGCTTGCCATTTTTAAGTGGTTTTTTAATTAATTTCGACGATATTGATTGCAAGAGAAAATTGAAAACCTTTTTTCCGATGTTTGGTGATGCGAAAGTTGTAAGACCCACTTTTAAAAGACGCAGAAATTTGAAGCACATTTCATCAAGAATAATAGAATAATTAAGTTTCGCGATTTCCATCATTAATCTCTATTAAAATGACCTCAAAAAATGCAAGTAAAGCTGTAAAGGCACCGGCACGACAAGGACAAGCATTTAAGGATAAGAGTAAGCCTGCAGATATCCGTCAAAGTAACATTAATGCTGCAAAAGGTAATTTTTGTGCAATAAAATTTTTGTTCCGATTAATTAGAGTAAACTACTAATGGTTCATAGTTGATCACGTGATATATCATGATTTTAATAGTCTAGTTCTTAACTCCACTAATTAATAGTGATGTACAACATTGTTTTATCATAATTTTTCCCTAAAACCTGAACATTTGGGGTTAATGTTGTGAATATTCTAGAGAATGAATCATTCATATTCTCAATTTTATTTTTTGCAGCTGTGTCTGATGCCATCCGTACCAGTCTTGGACCGAGAGGAATGGACAAAATGGTAAGCTAATTCACACATAAACAAAGCAAGTAAACGTTAATTTTTATATTAATATTTCTAGATCCAAGCAGGTAATGGAGAAGTCACAATCACCAATGATGGAGCAACAATCTTGAAACAAATGAATGTTATTCATCCAGCCGCAAAAATGTTGGTTGAATTGTCTCGTGCTCAGGATGTTGAGGCTGGTGATGGAACTACTTCCGTTGTCGTTATTGCCGGTGCACTTTTGGATGCTGTAAACAAGCTCCTTCAAAAGGGAATCCATCCAACAGCCATCTCGGATGCATTCCAAAGATGTGCACGTAAAGCAGTCGAGATTTTAACTGAGATGTCACGTCCAATTGAATTGAACGATCACGAAAGCTTAGTTAAGAGTGCTTCAACATCACTCAACTCAAAAGTCGTTTTTCAACAGAGCAGCTTATTGGCACCATTGGCTGTCGATGCTGTTATGAAAGTTACTGAAGACCGTGGAAACGAGAAGACTGTTGATCTCAAAAATATTAAAATTATTCAGAGCTTAGGAGGAACCATTGAAGATACCGAATTAGTTGAAGGATTAGTTTTTACCCAAAAATCATCCGGAGTTAACGGACCAAAGCGAATTGAAAAGGCAAAGATTGCTCTCATTCAATTCTGTATTTCACCACCAAAAACTGACATGGATCATAATGTCATTGTTTCGGATTATGCAGCAATGGATCGTGTCTTGAAAGAAGAACGCGCTTACATCTTGAATATTGTCAAACAAATTAAGAAGGCAGGTTGTAATGTTTTGTTGGTCCAAAAATCTATTTTGCGTGATGCTGTTTCTGATTTGGCTCATCATTTCCTCGATAAGATTAAAGTTATGGTCGTTAAAGATATTGAGCGTGATGATATTGAATTTGTATGTAAGACACTTGGATGTCGTCCAATTGCATCCTTAGATCACTTCCTCCCCGAGAATGTCGTCAATGCTGATTTGGCTGAAGAAATTAGCAGTGGAATGAATAAGTTTATTAAAATTACTGGAATTCAAAATCAAGGACGTACTGCAAGCATAATTGTACGAGGATCGAATAAATTAGTATTGGAGGAAGCTGATCGTTCAATCCACGATGCTCTTTGTGTCGTCCGATGCCTTGTTAGAAATCGTGCTTTGATTGCTGGTGGCGGTGCTGGAGAAATTGAAATGGCTTTACAACTTCAAGCTTATTCACAAACATTGGAAGGAATTGATGCTTACTGTTTCCGTGCTTTTGGTGAAGCATTAGAGGTTGTTCCATCAACACTCGCCGAAAATGCTGGATTAAATCCAATCTCAACAGTTACAGAATTGAGAAGTCGTCATGCACAGGGCGAGAAGAATGCTGGAATTAATGTACGAAAAGGCGCAATTACTGATATTTTAGCCGAGAATGTCGTTCAGCCACTCTTGGTTTCTACATCAGCCATTACACTTGCATCAGAAACAGTTCGTTCAATCTTGAAGATTGATGATATTATCAATACATTCACATAAATTTTTTAAAACCCAATTAAAATGAAGTAAAATGATTGGTAATGATCAAAATAACTCATATTTTTTGCGCTAATATCACGATTTTGTATTTCCTGCAACCTACTTCTATCCAGCATCATTAATTCTAACACATTTTATTCGTTTTCCTTTCAAATTTATTAAACTTTTATTTTCTAAGCACATAACTTAATAAAATAAAAAAAGAATTGCTTAATCACTAATTTAAAAAAGAATTAGGACCTTTTATTACTCATTGGCTCAAAGCTGTCTCCAATTCTCTCAATCGTGTACCGATTCAACGACACAGACATTATTGGAACTCCAGGAATTTTTCTTATTCGTCTCTTAAGATCTTTATCGTTTGTGGCTACTATATAGCATTTATGCTGTGTTACTCGATTTACAATACAGTCATCAGCATACGTTCCTTTATGCATACATGGAAGTCGTTCGAAACGATCGTCTTTGATAATCTTCAATGCTAATTTATACTTCTGACCCATCTTTTCCAATTCTCCTCGAACGCATCTGTTGGGATTTATACGTTATGTTAATTATGTTGAGGCATAAATAAATAAATTTACATACTCTGTAATGTATGGAATACATTTTGCATATAAACAGTCCATCATGCTCTTTAAAATGTCTAGCTTATTTTTGATGCTAAAGTTTATGAAATTTGTATCCAATATGACATGATAAGGCGGTCCAAGTTGTGTATTGTAGCTGAAGAACAGAGCAGATGAAGATTTTGGTTTCTCAATAACTTTCAACTGCGTTGGATCCTCTTTTATCTGCTTTATTACACGATCCTTTTCCTTTATACGATTATCCTTCAAACTTACAAGCCGTTTAAGCTGAAAAAGCAATAAATTAATTATTTTTTGGAAATTCCATTCATTCACAAATCTGCTAAAGCACGTTGTTAATTAAATATGTACCTGAGCTAGTTTCTGAACAGCAACTCGTCTTGCATTCTGTTGTTTTTTATTACCCTGATTAAAATACACAAATTAGTTAATTAATTAAGGAGTTTTAAGCTATAATTATGCTATTTTTACCATTTCTGTTTCTAAGACTGAGAAATATTATTATTTACTTTTACCGTTGCCTGAAATTTTTCAAAAAATAAACGTTTAGTGTTTGTCTTGTCTGTCTGTCATTTTTTTGAATTTTTATCATTTTCATTCATCCTTGAATTCTACTTTGATTCTAGTTAAACTAATTAAATACAAATAAAATAGCATTCTAATCTATAGTGATCCTCAAATAAATAAATAAACTGCAGTAAATGAGGAATGCGCTTTATGCTCAGCTTCTTTATTTATGAATATTTTCAAACTTATGGCGCCTTCACATTTTTCAGAGAGATATTTCAGTTGGATTTTATTATCAAGCTTCATTACACAAAAAATACTTGTTGATTTTGTTAAATTTAATTAATTGCAAGATGAGGAGTAAGGTTTTAAAGAACAGAGGTGGTCGTGGAAGAAGACCAAAACGTCCGCGTGAAGATGAAACTATTGGGGAAATAGATGAAAATCAGAATGCAAAGAAAAACAGAAGTGAAGTTTTTGACGAATCAAACGAGCAGATAAAACTCTTTGAGGAGAGATTCAAGGAAGCTATTAAAACAGGCATCGACTTATTTCATAATCGCATTTCGTTATCTGCAATCTCATTTAAAGAGAGACTTGCTTACTATATAATATTGAAGAAAGTAATGACATCGTTGGAATGGAAGTTAAAAAGACTAATCAGCAATAAACAACAAATGGAATGTTTAACGAGAAAAGCTATAGAGTCACCGAAAGAACGAAAGGACCTGCTAACGATAATGGAGAAGTTCGTAGAATATAAACTCAAGAGTTTTCCTGGCAAGACAAAACATTTCAAGGCTGAAAGTATTGCTAAGCATTATAAATGTGAATTAAAGTGCTATGGCGTCACTCAGGACATACTATCTACAAAAATTGATGACCTAATTAAGACGATTGAAGTAGCAGAAGGTCCGTTACCAAAAATTGAGAAGAGTCCAAAGGAAATCATTAAAATACATAATATTAAGAAAAATGTATGTCGTCTATGTGGATCAAAGCAGAATTTGATATACAGCATAAACCAAAAGAAAGAAGACATGCATTTCAAAGATGTAGTCGAATACTTTTGCAGGTAAATGGACATACATTTTTTGTTTTGAATAGAATTAACAATTTATTTCTTATAATTTCAAGAGTCAAACTTGATGACAACGACAATTTACCACATCTCGTCTGTAAAGGCTGCAAGGACTATATTGAGAATTTCTCGAAATATTCTGAAAAAATCTTAAACTTTCAGAACAAGCTCAATTTAGAAGCTGAAAATTTCCCCCTTCCCGAAGCAGCTATAAAAACGGAAGTTGTGGATCTCGATTATGAGGACACTAATTCATGCAGCCAAGATGGAGTCGATTTTAATAATGATTCAAGTCAAGATTGTACAGAATACTCGGGAATTGAAATTGAAGTAGGAGCTAATTATGTATGCAACGATGAAAATCATGAAACGACAATTGACAACAGCTTACAGGATGAAATTCCTGGAATGCAACTTGATATTCATAACACAAGTGAGAATAATAATCAAAGGAATGAAGAAGTAGAAGTCAACCACGATAATGAAATAGATGAGATTGAAGTCCTTATTTCCACGCCAACAACTGTTCCTCCTCCTATATCATCCAGTTCGAGCCCAAAAGAGTGCAAAATAATTTTAGAACGATTACCAATAGAGTATGTGGCAAGTGATGGCGAGGAGGAAAGTCAAGATGAACTATTAGACCAAAATAAGAAACGAAAATCACGTTCAATTCGTCCAAGATCTATGTCGTGCATTGAAATAAATTTTGACACAATTCAAAGTTCCATCTCGGACTTGACTGAATTGGTAAGCTAATGTTTATATTTGTTTGGCGAGTATATATCAATGCTGTTCAAACTTAAATATCATGTGTGCCATAAAAATAGCAAACGAAATGTTTGAACATCGCTTGAATTCATACCACAGTTTCTAGAAGATTTTTCCTATATAGAAACGAGAAATTCTGGAAGATATGCTAACAGAGGACTCATGATACGATTAAAGCTAGTTACTTAATTATTTTTGTTTTTCAAGTGATTAGAAATCATGATTTGTAAAGAAAGCATATGTTGAATCTATCAGTTTAATACTCAACAATTGGAAGCACAAAAATAGATTTGTGCCTTTATAGAATTAACTTTGTAATTTTGTTTGGTTTAGTCTATACGAAATTTTTGGACGGTACCAATTTTGTGCTAACAAAATCTGTTAATGAAAAAGCAGGGCATGAATATCATTTGTGTATCTTTAAGACAACTTTGAAGTTATAGTTAAGGAATCGATCGTGTTATTTTATTAATTTCAGAAAATAGATCAGGTTTAAGTTTAATACATTTTTTGTTTGTTAATTAAGATTAAGTACAAAATAAATTCATGTTTAAGAGATGTTGTAAAATTTTAAGTGGAATCTTTTCTTAAAATTCTTCGTGTACATTACGTGTATGACTGTCCTTTAGCTGCTTTGATCGAAAAGCCTTTTGGCAATAATCACAATTAAAAGGCTTTGTGTCAGTATGCACCATCATATGGTATGTAAATCCCGATTTGGTCATTAAGATTTTCGTGCATCCTTCAAATGTGCAAGGGTAAGTTGGTCGACTGCTGGATTCATCAAATTTGAGTGTTTTTGGATGGTAGGTTCTCATTGTTTTGTTGAGATTGACGAATGATTTTACAGCTGTTGCTGATGAACTAGGAAGAGTTAAATTCATATTGTTGTTTGGACGACGTCCACGTTTTCGCTTGTTAGTTGTGGAAAATGAAATATCTGTGTCTAACAGAAAATCATCATTATTATCAGAAGCTTTTGGAGTTTGGACTTCTTTTTTAGCATCAATCTTCTTGATTTCATCTGCTTGATAGTGTAAGTCTTTATGCGAAGAGAGAGCACGAAGGTTTTGGCAGTACATTCCACATTCTACGCACATATATAGATTATTGACATTTGGGTGCTTTGATTCATAATGCTTGATCAACGCAGGAATATTGTAATATAACTTTCCACAACTAATACAACAGTAGCACAGATATTCGCAGCTATGAGATGATACGACGTGATTAATAAACAATGATAATGAGCTAAACACTTTATCACAGTTTTCAGGACATTTAATCATGAGCGATGGATCTTTGTCATGGGTTTTCAAATGGTCCAAATATCCAATCAATGACTTTACTTTTGTTTTACAGCTACATTCGAATATCATTTCACTCCAAACTCTCTTGGATGAAACTGCTTGTTTAAGCCAGGTTTCTGAGATTTCACCGTCTTGTTCCAAATTCTTGTGATCTACCAAAATTCGTGAGAACTTTTCAAAATCCTTTAATGGATCCTTTTCATTGAGCTCAAAAAGCTTACGGATATCATCAAATGCATTCTTCTTTGCCTAGGATATTCAATATTAAGTAATGGATGGATAATAATTAATAAAGAGTTTATCTTACCATCATTTTCGGCTTTTTAACAACTTCCTTCGGAGGCTCATCTTTTACTAATACTTCTGGAACTGTCTATAAAAATAAATTTTATTAAAAATAAATAAAAAAAAATATTAAAAATTATTACTCGTTTTGGTCTAATTAAAGCTCTTTCATTGCGTCTCCATGTATCAGTCTTAATTATGAATAAATTTATTTCTGCTTGGCATGTTGTACAAATCTTCTGTGGTAAGTTCTTATCGGTGCTGTAAGTTGTGCTTTATTAAATAATATAAAAATTAATAAAAATAGGTTATAATAATAATAAATAATGTTTTTTACCGAGTAAATTTCTCAAAGTAGTGTTTATATGTAAAAGTTTCCGATGTTAAATAATCAATTGTGGCATTCAATTCATCCTCTTGCCTCTTCAAATTGCAAATTCGACAAACTTCCATATTAAAACGATATTTATATTAATTAATCTTTTTTATAATTTTATGATTTTTTTTATTAAATGCATCATATTTTTGGCGGGAATTTTTTAAATCATTTTTAAATTTTTTAAAACCGTTGAAAATAACGGACAAAAAATATTAAACTTTATTCATTTCTCAGGCATTAACGAGTACGTTAGAGTCATAAAAGGAAACAGAGATTAAGAAATGCAGTGCACAAAACACATAAATTTTTATTCACGAATTATTGTTTCAAGACATGAATATTATTTCGTTTTTTTGGTGGGTTGATCAAAGATTCCAAAGATAAGCATTAGTTAGTTATTCAGCGATAGCATTAATCATTTAAGAATCATTCTATATAAATTGCAATTAAAGTGGGTATGTAATTAAATAATTGAAACTGATGATCGCAAATTAATTTATTGACATACTGCGTTTTCTTTTGTTCCCATGAATGAATATTCCAACAGATCTGCTGGAAGTAAGAGCATGAGTATGAGAAGAAAAAAAAAAGAAATCAGCGGGAGAAGCCAGACTATATATTTAATACATTTATGTATTTTTGGAAGACTCAATTATCATAGTTATGGCGCCTAAAATGCAAATAAAAAAAGCAGCCTTAAACATACATACTACGCGTATATAAATGTAATTATTACCTTTGCAGCAAGCAAAAGTTCTGTTGTAGACTCTTCCGATTAATTAATTCACTGATTCATATATCATTTCGCATTCGAAAGCGACTCACTCTGACTTGCAGAATGACTTCGATTATAAAAATGTAAATATCAAGCAGTTCATTTTATATTGAACGAAACAAAAACTGAGCATTTAAGCAAGTTGTTTTTTGTGTAGCTATTGATGCATAATGAAGAAACAAGAGAATTTTCAATGAATGCGTTACTTAATTTTTTATATTTTTCTTCAAGAGATACGTTTTCGTAATTTGCACTTAATTTCCTTGCATTATGAAGCGTGATTGGAATGAAACTTTTCAGTAAATCTCTATTAGTCAATAACTAAATTGACTCAATAATAACTCCAATGGAATGTTTGTGAAATCTACAAGGATGTTACCTTCGTATTAATCATCAATTAACTTTCAATATATTGAAAACTAATGTCACATTTTAATCCATTTAAATGTGTGAAGGACTGTATAGTTTATGGAATTCGATAAAACATAATTAATGTCTCTAACAAACTAAGATCATCCTCAGTGGTACCGTAATGTGCTAAATAGGAACTTTTCTCTTGGTTTACTCTTTGTCTTTTATAAGATCTGTTGGAGTTAGGATTCAATTAAGTAGTGTCCAAAGATCCATCAGAATGCAAGAGAAACTGAAAAGGATGTAATTTATAAGAGAATAATCTCTCAACAAAAAACAAATTCAACCAATTACAACAATAATTACAAAGATTATTAAGAATATCAATGATTACTTTGATCAAGAATGATCATTCTAAAAACATGTTGATTTGATTTAACAAACTTGATTTACGATAGTTCAGTGGTGGAATAATGTGTCCAAAAATCATAATACGTGGGTTCTAGTCCTTCATTCAGTATCCATGTATCATATATTGAGTCTAAGAAAATCCCAAATATCAGCTATTAGGTACTTCTATATATAGGGTTTCACTTATTACGTAACGCTTTTAGGGCGAGAGGGTCTGAGATTTTGTGACAATTCAAACAAATAAAATTTTTCTTCATGGAAATTTTATGACAAAGAGGGGGAGGGAGGGGATATGAAAAGTCATTTTTTTGTGAGTTGTCGAACATACTTTATCATAAAGCATAAATTTTGATGCCATCATTTACCGGTCTGCCATTGTTGACTGAATAATAAATGTCATACATACTTAAGTGACGGTTCACAAAATTACGACCAACATAATTAGAGAAGGTCTGAGGCTGTGGCACAATCCTGAACATTTTTTTAGGGTAGGTAAATTAAAAATGCCATGGACTGTTCGGATCTCCAATTCAAAAATAAACGGTCATGTCCAATCTCTGAATTTAATATTTCGTTAGCAGAACAAGGCAGGTTACGAGATTCATCTTCAAGAAGCATGTCTGGTCTATAATAAAATTGCGTCGATTCAGCAAGTGATGTTGTGAATGAACTGACGGACGGTCTAAGTCGTTTGCCTTCAATGAAAAAGGCATTAAAATAACATCAAATGTTGTCCACATTGTTCAAATTGTAAGTTATTGACTTTTAATTAATTTAATTATGTCATCTCCATTTCATGATTTTTGCTTCCTTCATTCTCCTAACCAATTTGAGTCTCCACAATTAAATAATTAAGCATGAAGAATTTTTTTGATGTCTCGTTCAAATTCAATAAATCCCCTGTTGATTTAAATGCCATTACAAACGGCGATATTTGGTGAAATTAATAAAAAAAAGAAGAATATAAAAAAATTGTCAACGAATAATGGAAAATGGACACAACAAATGCATGAATATGGGAGAAATTATTAACAAATAAATGACAAAAAATTTGTCAATTGAATGAAATTTGTTTTTATATACAGTAATTAACATTATGCGGGAGTCATTAAAAGCTAATAAAATTAATATTATGACAACATGATCTAATTGGTCTCATCTATGATGACGACGACAAAGAAGAAATAGACATTTTCTATGTTGGTGGCATAGATATATGATTCCAATGAAATACTCACTCACCTTCAAAGCATAATCGAGTATGCTCACATGTTTTTTATAGATATAGAAATTAACACGAGTAAAAGTGGAAATGGAAGTAAAATGTAAGGGAATTGAGTGCATTTTCATTCGATTGGTTTAGGATCTATCTATTTGATTTGAGGATAATCCGCTGCTAGGAGATTAAATATTTGTATCTTTTAATTTTTAATATATCGAAGTAGAGTGGATGCTGGATAGGCTATTGAAAGTGTGAGGATAAGGTCTCTTTGGTCGACTAGTTAGGCATCATACCTAATACCTCTGTAACCCTCTTTTTTGTGAGAATGTGGGTTTGAATCCCACCAGAAATCGATTTTTCATTCAATACATAGACACACTATTGTGGACACACTATCTAGGATATTAGTGTGCTACCTGTTAAACTACTGACATAGAGTATTGTTCAGGAGAGTTTGTAAAAGATTCTCTCGCATCTACCTATATGGGAGGGGGGGGGAGGGGGGTAAAGGAGTGGTGCTCAATTTTTAAGTTTAGGAAAAATCACTGTAACATAGCATTTTTGCAACCATTGTATTAAATTTTTATACTTCCTTAGACATTAAAGACTCAAAATTCTGAATAAAGCAAAAACAGTTCAAATCTAAAACCAAAAGTAAGTGACGAAAAGACTTCAAGTCTGGTTCCTTAAAAACCAACCACAAAATTATGGATTTTAAATTTTTTTGTACATACCTACTTAATATACAGAAATAAAAATTAATTATTTTTTTTAAAAAAAAATTAGACATTAAGATTGATTTTGTGAGTAGTCTTCAACATTTTTTTTAGAAAAATTAATTTTTAGTTTTTAAAAATAAAAATAATTTAAAAATTTGTATTGAATTTTGATATTGATGGGGGGGGGGGGGGGGGGGTATCTAAGCTCCTAAGGACCACCTCCTGGCTACACTCCTGCTATTGAGTCCAACTGTATTTTTTGAAAGGACATTTAAGCCTCCTCTATGAAGAACTTCATGATATTTTTTATGGAGGTCCTACATCTTTCAATAAGATTAGAACTTGTCACTCACTTTTCACAGGATATGACATTTTCCGTTCACAAGAAAAATTCTATAATCATCCTACTAAAATTCTATCAATAAGTCCAAAAGAAATAATCAAAAAAATCTTACGGAACAACTGTCAGCAAAGCAGAGCACTGAGCTTCCAGAAAAGTAGCTAAAAGATGTTCAGTTGCAGTTTGAGAAAAAAAAATGTGAGCATTGCAATACGTCAATAAATCTTTTTCTCACGCTTTTGCCATTGATTAAGAGTCATAATGCACTTCAAATTCAACTGAAAATGGAATTAAAGTAAATATCTTTTATATTCTCCACAGTGTCTTTTATGTCTGATATCTATTACATGTGCATGATATACATACATTTTTTTTACCAAAGCTTCATTAGTGTAAAATTGCCAATTTGTTATAGCTCTTTAGTGTATTGCCTATAGCACACGTTGCCGTTTTTTATGCAATTACTATGTATGATTGATATCAGTGTTAGTTTTATTCATTTGGCGGTTCGCGTTCAAAAGAAATCTTTCTCTTTTTTATATTTATCTGTTTGGCTTCTTGCGCCATCAAAGAATGTTTACTGCTTTTTTTTCTCATTTTTAGCGCATTTTCCAAACTCTGTTTGAAAGGCGCTATTGTCCGCGCTTTGTCCGTTATTCTGTTATTCCGTTATTCCGTCTGTTCCAGCAACTAGTCTCGCAGGGAAGGTCCAATCAACTTGAAATTTGGCACACTGGTAGCTTCTATATCTAGGACCTGTACGACGGAAGGATTTTGGAATTGGTCACTTCCTTCCTGACTTATAGCCATTAGAAGTGACTGCTGTCCATACTTTTCATACATTTTTCATACAAATTTGACTTTTTTACTAAAACTTTTGCATACCTTAACCGAATGAGCTGAAATTTGGCATGTAGGTTCCTTGGCTGTGCCTGATTATGGAACCGACACCATTTTGGATTTCGAGGGGCATGCAACTACGACAAACTCATTTTAGCTCTAACTTTGATGTAACTTGACCGAATGAGCTGAAATTTGGCGTGTAGGTTCCTTGGCTGTGCCTGAATATGGAACCGACGCCATTTTGAATTTAAGGGGCATGCAACTACGCCAAACTCATTTTAGCTCTAACTTTGATGTACTTTAACCAAATGAGCTGAAATTTGGTATGTAGGTTCCCTGGCTATGCCTGAATATGGAACCGACGCCATTTTGAATTTCAAGGGGCATGCAACTACGCCAAACTTATTTTAGCTCTAACTTTGATGTACTTTAAACAAATGAGCTGAAATTTGGTATGTAGGTTCCTTGGCTATGCCTGAATATGGAACCGACGCCATTTTGAATTTCAAGGGGCATGCAACTACGCCAAACTTATTTTAGCTCTAACTTTGATGTTCTTTAACCAAATGAGCTGAAATTTGGCATGTAGGTTCCTTGGCTGTGCCTGAATATGGAACCGACGCCATTTTGGATTTCGAGGGGCATGCAACTACGCAAAACTTAATTATAGTATAATTTTGATGTGTTTTGACCAAATGAGCTGAAATTTGGTATGTAGGTTCATTGATTGTTCCTGAATATGGAACCGACACCATTTTGGATTTCGAGGGGCAAGAAGCTACGCTATATTCATTTTAGCTCTAACTTTTGCCTACCTTAACCAAATGAGCTGAAATTTGGTATGTAGATTCCTTAGCTGTGCCTGAATATGGAATTGACACCATTTTGAATTTCGAGGGGCATACAACTACGCAAAACTTAATTATAGTATAATTTTGATGTGTTTTGACCAAATGAGCTGAAATTTGGTATGTAGGTTCATTGGTTGTTCCTGAATAAGGAACCGACACTGTTTTGGATTTCAAGGGGCGAGAAGCTACGCTATATACATTTTTGCTCTAACTTTTGCCTAACTTGAATTAGTTACGGCAATCTGTAACCGGAAAATGCGCTTTCGTACCGCATTAATTCGGACGTATTACTAGTTATATCTTGCTGTAAGAAGAGAATATTTTTATTTCAAGAGATTATTGAATTAATTTGTTTTTGCCTTTTAATCTTTCCTTCTATCGAACGATTTTGGCATGATTAAAAGGCAGGAATGCAGCTACTGTATAGATTGAATTCAAATAAACATTTTTTACCTTTCTTTTTTTTGATTCATTCGATGCATTCTTAAGTTCCTTTTGTCTCCTCAACATAAACTTCATTCTATCTTTGTCTTTCCTACTTATGTTAAGCAAATATGCTGCGTATAATTCTGAAATTTTCAACGGTAGATTGTGACAATGTGCCGAAATTCTTTTGTCGGTTCTCGTTCAGTTAATGTAGGTAACAAGAAAAATTGGCAATGATAATTTGCATTTCTCGCATCAAACGAAAATCTACCGCTCTAGTTGTGTTTCACTTCCCTTTTGGGGTTGATCACGGATGACGTCTATCAAGCTATTTGAGCTGTAGACACTGTCATCAACTATTTTGTTCCACCCTCACCTCTTCGGAGTTTATAATGGAATCTGAACTATTTGCAAACTGTAATCTTGCTCTGCAACAGATATAGTCAAAATTTGCAAGCACAAGATGCCATTAAGGAAGTTATTCAGATGCATTCTGGTCCAAAGGTATCCAAATATTTTAATACTGCAAACTAACCAAACTTCATGACTAGATCAGTAAATTTTATAAAGAAACTGTCACACAACCTAAGACCCCCTCCCCCCTAAAACACGAACGTAATTAGTGGACGACCCTTTTGTCACAAAACAAAACAAAACAAAAATCATTTGGAAAGGAATTCATCTCCCGACTTTATTATATGAAATTTTTTTTATGGATTGTTAACTGTACATTTTTATTTCATTTTTAAGACTGAAAAATCATATAATTTTTGAAATTTTTCGTACATTCGTACACGCTGCTGGACTCGACGAAAAAAAAGAACACAAAAAATGAAACTTTTCATCAATTATGTTTGTAAAAATAAGGTGGATATAAATCTTCATGTTTAAGACTATAATTTACGCATTTTATACACATTATAAGAATGAGAATAAAAAAAAATAAATTATTAAGATAAGTACAAGAATTTTATTGTTTAATTACTATTAAGAAGTCACAGTTGAGTTCAATGCGTGACTATAACGCATTTCTCTGTTTAATGGACAGAATTAGTGAAATTTTTACATTGGATTATGAATCGCGTGAATATTTTCGCATTTATTGAAGTAACAGCAGTTTCTTCAGACTGCATGGTCATGTCAAAACATTAATTAATTATTTTTATTAATCAAATGTAGTACTTTGTATCAGTACATATCTCAGTATGAAAAAATACTTTAGAAAATACTTTTGTATGCGCTTCGTGGCTATTGATAGTTTAACGAGTTATGAATTAGCTTGATCTCAGTATTCAAGCTTACACTTATGCCTAATATCATGATCACGGTGTCACAAGAATTATGTAACGAACCACTACGTCAGCACCACTCCACCCCAATAGTATGTTAAGTAAATCAATGATGAATTTGCTACTAATGAGGATATACGTAAACCAAAGCCGTAGTTAGAATATTTTCGAAATATTTTTTATGGTATTTTGACATTTTTTCCTTAAACCTCCTAAATTAAGGGGGTTGTTTCTTTAATCCAGTCGCAACACCCTTGAGATAAACAGTTTGTTCATTACTCTCTTAATCCACTCCTCGCTACACGTCTGAAGTAAGGAGCAATATTCAGGCATTGCTGGTTTTATTAAGTAGGTTTTGACTCCCTGAACTTTGTTTTGTTTAAAATATTGAATTAAGTAAGTAAGGGGTTCTAAGTAACTTTTAACTTTATATGTTAACTGAGATGCAATTTTTCAAGTAATCCAAGTGAAAATTTAAATTTTTCAATTTTCTCGTAATTTATGCAAAAAATTAAACATTCCGAATAGGGATGTGAAGTAATTTATAATTCTGATTAATTCCATTAACCATTTTTAACTTAAATTGTTAGAATTAGAATTAAATAGAAATATAAATTGAATTTTTGAATTTTTTTTTTCATTTTTGAACGAAATTTTTTCCAAAACAAATTGGAGTACTTGAAAAATTGCATCTAAGTTAACATGTTTTAAAAGTTTGAACGGGTTTGAACGTTAAATTTTGCATTGTCCTCCCTTTGATTATTATTAAGAAATTGGTCGTTTGATATGTAATGCTTATGTGGGGGGTCTCTGGTTTTGTTAAGTTTCATATTAAATTTTTATAACCTATAAAATTTTTTAAAAATAATCATTTCGACATGTTCGTGTGTTGTCAGGGATAAATAAATTTTTATCATAGCAGCTTTGAGATGCTGTATTAGATTTTCTATCACAGTACTTTTTTGATTTAAGTGAACCCTAATTTATAATTTTACTCAACATAGTCGAACTATGAAGCCACTTATAACCCTTTTGTACGCAAATTACTTTCTTTTATATTGTTTTATATAATTGAGTATTTTATAAGTGACGAAGTTGCACTCCTGTGTAATAATCATTATGAATTAATGAATAAAAAATAAGTATAAATTAATACAATTAACTTCCGAAAAAAATAATTACTTACAATCTATTTATCCCTTCCAATTTAAATTACATGTCAAAAAGATGGCATTAAAAATTCAATTAAAACTGGTAACAAGGAAATTTTTATTTTAATTAATATTTGATGTGTTCATAAATTTGTCAAGTTGATGATGATGTGTATGTGCATTCACATGAGACAAAGTGACAGGTAATCGACAAATTAAGCGATAAGAAGACCTATTTAAATCGAGCAGTGCCGTGTATTTTAAGTTTGCATAATTTTTTACGACTAATGGTTCAAAATTATACCCTTTTCACATTCGATTCTGTTAGGTACGTGTAAAGAAATCATAAAAAAAATTTTAATACAATAATTATATTCGACGTATGAAAATGAAAATGTTAAAAATGTGAAATTAATGAAGAACTGTTAAAAATTCATTAGAAGTGCATACAATTTGCATATTAATTCCATAATTTTTTGTGTATGCACTTGCGTAATTGCTTCCTTTTTTATATCTTCTGCATGACTTATACTTGTTTTGCGTACATGATACGCAATTATTCATCGACTTGTATTTGCTCACGAAATCGTGCCTTCATTACATTCTGATGTGCTTCTTTCCATCCGTGTTGTGCTCATAAAATATTTTTGGTGAATAATTTCTGTCACTTTTTGTGCGCTTAGATGTCGTCATGAGACAAACAAAAAATTTATTCTCATTTATTCTCGAAAAATGCATTTTTTTACTCTCCACATCCATCCATCCATCCATCCTTGCTGCTCATTTTCAATTCGATATGAAAACGCAAAACAATCGAATTTTTGAATGTATGCAAGCTTTTTGTTACATTCTGATTATATTTATTTCTACGTTCATATCATTTACTTTAGAAAGATTGGTTATTTTATAGTTATGCAAGCATGCAAGAAATTTTTTTGCTGTTGCATATGCAGCAGGTTTTTTTGCAATTAAATTCAATCTGAAAGCGACGATTTTTTCTTACTTTTAGTGCAATTTTATTGAAGAATTTGATGCTGGATGTCCTTAATTTGTCTTGTAAGATCGAGAAGACTAAAATGAATTGAAGACTGATTAATGGAGGATATTGTTTCTCATGCTAGGGTGGGGGGTTCAAGAAAATTCCACATAATAAGGTGCTTAATTTTTTATTAAGATCTAGCTATCAGAAACCCTTGCTATCCCACTGGTCAAGGTTTGGTTTAATAATTGATAAAAATCTGTTCAGTTCAACCTAGATCTATTGCTCAACAAAAGTGGTTAATGAGAGTGTAGTGGTTATTCAAACATAACCTCAAACCTAGATCAGGTGAATAAAAGTAGGATTCAAGTTATGTTAGCGTTGTAGTTCTCAGGAACCAAAAAAGACACACAACAACACTGTACCACCGACCATCTTACAAAGTTACATCACAAGGCTTGAAAATAGTACTGAAAATGCCCTAACAGATAAAGAGTATGGTCAATGGTACCATAACAACGCTCATTGAATACACTACGAGTACCATTGATCAAGGGTATAGCCAGAATGTTTTTTTGGGAAGAGTTTTTCAATTCATGACCTTTTTTGACCCCAAACCCCCCTGGATACGTCCTTGTCATTGATCAAACTCTTTGTCTGTTAGGGTATGGCTAGTTTCAAAAATTCGTAAAATGCAATTGCATTCCTATACTCAATTTAATGTCAAATTAGATGAAATCCGTTAAATGCTGTTCCTTAACTGAAGCAGCTTTTGTGACTTTCCTACTAGTTGTTATTATTTACTCTGTTTTTTGCTGTGTTGATAAAAAGCCTGGTCGCCGCGAAACAGTTTTGACGAGAGAAAAAAAGGAGAGAACAGAAAAATGCTGATTTCAGTGTCTCAAAAATGCGAGCTCGATGAAAATTAAGAAAAAAAGAAAATGTATAAGAAAGAATGATTGTAAGTTGACTGATTGGCAAAAATATGGCGGATGATAAAGAAAAATAAGAGCTTCTTATAAATTTCTTTAAATAATGCCAATTTATAAGTAAAGTGTCTATACATAATTCTGACAGTCGCTGAGCACATCAATTGAAAGCGACATGCATGCATAATTAATTTCAATTACACAATAACGCGTAGTTTTCGTATTTTTCATCGTCTTATCGTCACTTGACATTTTTTTTTCACTGTGAGAGAAGTCTAGTGCGTTTCATATTTTGCGGGCGTCAAGTCTTATTAATCACTCAAAAAAGATTAAAAACAATTTGCCGACAAATTAAATTATTTACGAGCGCAAGGGTTTTCAGCATCATTGTTATTATTGTATTCATTAAAATCATCATCCACTGGAACTAAACAGATTTTTCTGGGGCCAAATTCATAAAAAAATATCAATTAAGATATCTAGAAACATGCTATGTTGTGGTCAATGCTAGCACACAAAGTGACAGATAATTCGTGAATTTTTTTTTTGATGAATGTTTATGTCAAATATTTTGTGACCTAATCAAACTAGAGATATAATGAGCATCAATTATCCTAGTGATGGTCACTCAGTCGTAATCAAAATAAGCTGATCGTGTACAGTGGATGCAAATAATTGACCCTAGATATGATTGTCTAGTAAAAATACCCTCTGTTGAATTTGACAAGATCTCATTGACTTCAATCAAGCCCTTTTCAGCCGCTTCAAACAATAAATCTTCACCATTAGACATCATTAGCATGTCATGTGAGAAATTTCAATTACTTTTATGTTTTCATTAGAAAGAATGTTTATTATCATCCCATGATATTTACTGCGGGCTGGCTGGCTGGCGTTAAGAATAATTGAATTCACTTTAATTCCATTCTCAATTTATTCAGAAATTCTCTCTATCTGCATTCGACACAAAAAATGTAAGAAAGTTTAAAATATTTGCTTAATGCACACATGAATGAGTTAAGATGACTTGAATGGGAAGCTGTAAAAAGTTGCGTAAGGTCTGTTACTCTCCATCTTATTCATTTGAATGTTGAAAATGTGTCAATTGACTTACTTGATAAGGGACAATAAACTTCTTTATATTCCCAGCTTTGGAATGTTATTGAATCAAATTGTTAAGGAAATTTGTTTTCTACATCCTAAAATGGTTATTAAAGAGAAAGAAAATAAAAACAGGTAAAGCAGAGAGATATAAATGTAAAAGGAGAAAATGCGTAATCGCGAAATTGAATTGCTACTTGTAATTGTTTCCCTCATTCCTACAATTCATACAGTCGGTTGATGCTGATGTTCTAAAGAAGAAAATAAATATAAAGATTATGCCGAGAGGGAAAAGAAAAAGGGAATAATCTGTCGTGACACATGATTTTCGAGTGACCAAGGCGCATCTTCTGCTGATTTCAAATTTATAAATTGTTCAACATTTAAGGTTTAGGGTATGGTGCCTCTGAATCATGGGTCATCGCAACGATGAAATTATATCACGTTATTCAAATTCTTAATATTCGATATGAAGGAGATCTAGACAAAGTCGAGCTCTGGGCTGCTCTGGACATCGTTGGATTAAGGAATGTCTCAGGAACTTGAAGTGTAGAATGAGAAATAGGAATGAGAGCTACAAGAATACCTTACAAATGGAATATTGATAGAATGGGCTTGAAAGGATCACTTCATGCTCATAGAAAATTGATCCTCGTGTTACGGGATCTTATGTTCATCCAAGGCTTCCCAGCTTTTAATCTTTAATCCCATAGAGATTAAGAATTTCCATAGAGATTAAAGATTAAACAAAGATTAAAAGCTGGGAAGCCTTGTGTTCATCCCGTCACTGGAGGGTTCCACAATTATTTCTTCATGATCCAGGATACATCCTAAATTCCTCTCTTCCGCCAACCAAACATAAAGTAACATTGTATTGATTTCTACAATAAACTGAACAAAAAGTGGAAAGAGAAGAAGATAGAATTGTATTTATGGCATTGCTTTTGCCTCTTAAGTAGTCAGCAGTCAGTTTAATTGAGAAATTCCTGGGAACTAACTTGGATCTCGCATGGGCATTAATCATTTAATTTAAATGTTGCTATTAATTTAATTTTTGCATACATTTTAAGCTCATTCTTGCATTATTATTTTTATTTTATTTTCTTTTGCCGATTCTTAATCTTTTTCCGCATTTCATTCAGAATATTAAAGCTCATTGTGTAAATTGTTTATATATTTTTTCATATATAGACATGGAATGTTCTGTTTTTTAGGTAATTAATCATTTTCCGCGAAAAATGCACAGGAATTAAATGCGCAAGAATTCATGCATCATCATCAACATACATCTGATGGAAGATTCATGGAATTGAAAAATGTTTCTGTGTCATAAATGACGTTTGATGTAAACCGGTGAACAATACCTGCATTATATTAGTGCTATTTCTCATCACAATTACATCAATTGCTTTAAATTACACTTTAAAAATGCTTCTGAATAACGCTCTGCTGTATACATCTTTAAAAAGGAATATAATGAATTAATAAATATTCCTTCAAATTTAATATTATTAATTATGTGGTAAGGCAAATCGTTTAACAATTGATGGCAAAATTAACCTTTTTTAACAAGCAATTGGATTGTGAAATTTTTCTTCATTTCATTATATTTTTTTGCCACTTTACGTTTTTTTTTTCTTTTCTTTTAACATTCTGTGCACCAAAATTGGTTTTGATGATTATAAGACGAAAATTTCTTTTTGGCTTAATTTTGATAAATTATCCTGGTAGCATAACATATTCTTTAGTTACTGTGGAAGTAAATGTTTGATGTTTACCGAAATGATGGAGTTTTTTTCTCATCAGAGGATTAATTTGTATAAAAATAATTTAAATAAGTAATTACTAGGTAATTTTGTGGAATGTTGGTAATAAGCATAATCATAAGTTAAGTATGTAAATTAAACTTATTTTAAAATAATTATGTCTGTAGTCAAAATATTTTTGAATGAGTCTTGAAAGGGACGTATTCAGAAGATTTTTTTTATAGAGGGTCCAATTTTTTTTCTTCAATTTTATACTCATAGTTTTGCATTTGATATTAACTTGAACGGCAAATGAATAACTTTAACTAACAAATTGGAGTTTTCGAAAAACTGAAGGGTTTGGACTCCATCAGACCCCCTGGGTACACCAATGCGTATTAAAATAAGATTTTATTTAGGTCAATTATTAGAAGTCGTTCAGTTATTGTTCTTGTGTATTTTTTTCCACTGAGGGATGTCTGAAGCTATGAGACACCAGGAGCGTAACCAAACCATTTTATCAAAAAGGAATTTCTCAAAAAACACTAGCAAATGTAAGAAAATTTCCGTCAAGGGTGGTGCTTTAACACCCAACTAACCCCCTGGATACGTCCCTGTGAGATACTCTTGGAAATAAAGGTGAAGTTACTTAAATTCGAGTCGATATCAACTGACTTCGATCTCTGGTTTGTGGACGTCATTTAGTTACAATTTAAAATTTACATTAAAATCTTTTTGGAACTAATTTTATCCAATAATGTATGGTCTAATAAGATGTGCATATATGGAATTCAAACATAGAAACTTAGCTGCTTCATGTATGGAAACAATCTAAAGACACAAAATGAATCACTATTTTGAACTTCAAATGAAAATGAAATGACCTTCCGCAACATGGTTTAATTGTTCACAAAAAAAATATTATCAGCAACAAAAGCAACATCCATTTATATCTATAATCATTTTTACACTCCAATGATAATAAAGTTCAGTGATAGTTGTCCATAGAAACCTGTTGACACAGAATTGTGATCATCAGAAATTGTCTAAATGCCCGTAAAATTTCAATCAAAGGCTTATATGAGGATAGAAGTCACATGAAAGTAAATAAATAAAATCATTTCGATGAAACTGCTTAATTTTTTTCTTCTTCCTATTTTGTGCTTGGAAATAAATCATCAAGTAGATTTCTGTTGACTTTGTGCTGTATGCCACTTGTTTTTATCGTTTCAATGAGAAAGAAACGAATCCCAATTTAGTAATATATATTTTTTGAAATCGTTTACTAAATCAAACACACATAAAAAGGATTGACACGTGCAGCCTGCGTACTCTTTCTTACCTTCAAATATTGATGATTTAATGTGATGAGAGGAAGAAGGAAAGAAGAAGAAAATAAGGATTGGTGTTGATGATGATGTAAGTGGATGTTTTTTATGCTATTAGAAAGGTGACAAAGAGAAACTAGAGATACGTCCACGGGCTCGCGGGACGGAAGTGCATTTTCCTGAACTACTGCGCACAGACCACTAACGTAAAAAAAACTAACGCAAAAATAACTGACGCAAAAAATTTGTCAACTAATCCTTGTAAATGATGAATGAACTTTTTATCATGGATTAGATTTGTATTGAAAAATTTTTTCTTAAAAATAACGATCAAAAAATATTTGAAAAAATAACAGTCAAAAAATATTTAAAAAATAACGATCAGAATATATTTGAAAAAATAACGGTCAAAAAATATTTGAAAATTAAACCCCCCCCCCCACGTTTTACTCCCCCCACCTTCATATACACCCCCTCGTTCAACTCCCCCTCTTCCCCTTTCAATTCACACCAAGAAACGTAAATTTACATGACACGTATTTTTACGTACTTAATTTTACGTAACGTAAGCTTTAGTTAATTTAACTACGTGAAAAATTCGGAAAATGTGAGGAAAAATTTGAAAATTGAAAATTTTATCATAACACATCATGAAATATCAAAAAAGTGTAAAAAAGTACAAAAAAAAAGTTGCTCGGAGCGGGGCTCGAACCCTGACCGGAAGATTGTAAGAAAAGTCACGTTTTTAAGGGCTACGTAAAAAATACGTACGTAAAACGTAAGCAATTTTTTCAAAAAAAGTTAATTTATTTAACCTTCTACTGCACCGATCCAAAAAATCTTTTGTCGTTCTGGTCTCTGACCTAGTCCACACATTTTAAGCAAAAAACCGCATCGAAAAAGCTTAAACTGGAGGAGGAGATACGATACAGACGGACAGACGGACAGACGGACAGACGGACAGACGGACAAAACGCGGACAATAGTGTCTTTTCCCTATGGGAAAATGCACTAAAAAATAAATAAGAACGTCAATTGAGGAAAAAAGAAGAAGGGTTGTGAAATTCTCAAATACCTGTTGTTTGATATTAGCAATCAATATAATAATGGATTATATTCGTTATGAACTGTAAATATTATGATTTATCTTTGTTCTAGCTACTTTTCTAAAAGGGGTGATGCTAGATTTTTAAGATTCTTTTTTGTCGATAAGATGCAGTAATTTAGGAGTGGGATTTAACACCCAGAAAAATCAAAAATCCGAGAGTATCTACGTGCTTCCTTCGCTGAGCCTTTGAGGGTCCATGAGAGCTAGGGGGTCAGCCAAAGGGGACCTTTAAGCGCATTGTTTTCTAAGGAAATTTCTAATTTGTATTTTAGAATTTGTGATCCTAGGTATGAGATTTTTAATCATTTGAATGATAATTTGTGTCTATAACACCACAAACATGTTAGCCCCACCTTGATAAAAGAAATAGGGCATGAAGCTGATGCTTTACAAAAAACCCGCACCATCTTGTGAAAGCAGGAATAATTTCAATAAATTCTAGGTTCATTAACATGATACATTTTATTTATGCAATCTGAGCTTGAAAATGGAAATAAATCCACATATTTTTTGAGTAACGGCTACAGAAAAAAGAAAAAAAAATACAGAAATGTTTGAAGCATTTTCTTTTCATTAGTCGATTTCAATGTAGAAGCGATGAAAGCAGCATTGCTGAAATGGAAGTTATATTTTAAATAATGGAAAAAATTTTATGATCATAATATTCCCCATAAATGAATACGTATATGGTAATAATGTTATAATATTTTTATGATATGATATTTTCTCTATCCATAGGACATGCGCTCTCATGTGGCACCCTCAAGCAATGGACGTTTTTATTGAAATTTATACACAACACGTACTTTTCATGGAATCTCATTTTAAAGTTTAATGTTATTTCATTTCATATAATATATATTTTTTTCTAATTAATGATAAAATCTCATTCAACAGCCAGCAGCAGCAGTAGCATTTTTAAAATCAAATGAGATTGAATGGAGACAAACCGTACCCAGTGGAAAAGAAGAAGTAAAAAAATGTATGAGCATTTTATTTACACAATATGAATTCCTTTCAATAATTATTGCCATTTTCGAAATCATGCATGTATCATGATATGCAAACCGTATGTGCGTTATATTGCATAAAAAAATGGCAATACAAGCCCGGTTTGTCAGGTTTGATACTTTATATTCTTGCCTCCCTTTCGATGTTGTTGATGTGTCAATACGAATGATTATTTTCATTATGTCTCGTAGAGCTTACGAATTTTAATATTTTCCCGGGATGCTCTTGGATCCTCAAAGCAGGAACGTCAATTTAGTTGCTTATCTAGAATTTCTGTAAGAATGAAAAAAAATTTGGTCTAAAAATTCCATCAATTTTAAATAAATTTAGTCGAGCATTGTACCTAGTGTACATTAACGGCTGTCTTAATCTCATAGTGACTGAGTGCATTTTTGGATCATAAACTAAATATTTTGTCAAAAAGTTCGGCATTTACCGTAGAAAAATCATCAACGAACCCCCTATCCATCTACATAAGTTGTGCGTATTTATCAATATATCTTCATCACTACTCGTCTCATTTCTAGGTCAACTGAAGAGTTTTAATCGATTTTTCCAAGTCACAACATTCATTAATGTCAGTGAACTTTTGGATGTGTAACTAAAAATACATTCCGTCCGTTCTAATGGAAACAAAAATTCTCCTTTTAATTGCTGAGAAAAAAAAAAGTTTTTCGTTTTCTTCTTCATTGCATTTTTGTTTCTCGCCTCGTACAGCATGGCCAAAAAAAAGAGAAAATGCGAAAGAAATATCAAATGGACATTAATTAAATTAAATTTGTAGAAAAGAGATTTTCATGCATGAAATCATTAATTTATGTCGACTAATATTCATTGTGACAATGATTTTCTTTAAAATAAACCTTTTTTTACTATTTAATTCTCCTTTATTGGCAAGAAATGATTCTCTCTCTCTTTTCCACGAGTCTCTCGGAAAGTGGCAGCAGGCAACAAGAAAATATTATCAATGAGCTTTTATTTTGTCCACCTACACATACGAAACATGATATGAGAATATGATTGTGCGCAAGTACGGGCATTTTTATATTTCGTGATTGGATCGCATTAAAATTTATCCCCCCTTCTTTCACTCCATCTCAAACGTATAGAGTTGAATATGATAATGTATTTTTATTTTTCTGTGAGAGCTTTCTATCTTTACAATATCGTAATCGTACTCGGCAGTCGGAGAAACAGTAAAAACAAGTGGAGAAAATGAAAAGAAAAAATTTCTGTGTCGTCTCAGTGTGTTGGTGAAGTTTATACGCTAAAAACATAAAATTTATTTTTATGTTCTCTGCTCCTGCCTTTTTTCGTCCAATAAAGAAAGAAAATGTAAATTTAAATTCAAAATAAGATTGTAATTTATAGCTTTTTTGCCTCTTCTTTTCTTTCTCTTCTCCACACAACATACTGAGAAACGTGTGTATACGACAAGTGTATACGAATACAAAAAAAAATTGTATGTGTAATACTCGTTTTTTTAAATGTGAATGATAATAATAAAAATGTATACATTTATTTTAAAATCATTGAAAAGTTTTTTTTTCATGTATAAATCGCCAATATGAATGTGTATCAGCAATACAAGCATGTGTGCTGGATACTGTACATACGAAAAAATATAATGTTAAATAAACAAAGTGCAGAGTAAGAATAGGAGAATATAAGAAAATGTTCGACGATTCCAACACAAATTTCTTATACGAAAACTGTTTTTTAGTTTAGTGGAAACGCTTCGAGACGTATGGTTGATTTAAAGTTGCCGTTTGTTTAAGAATGTATGTGATTCTTTGACCGTAAATAATAAGCGATATTTCTATTGTCCTAGAATATACACAAAAAAATACTAAACGTTAATGATCGTGTGAAATTAATTTTGATTTTTCATGTGTTGATTTTTTACATGACAAGTGTCTCGATTGATTGATAAAAGACATTGATAAAAAAAATTTGTGCAATAAAAAAATATTTTTTTTAAAAAAATCCATGTGGAGAAGTTTAAAAAAGATTAAACCAAAAAAATTATTATTCATCCTGTATACAATTTAGAATATTAAGCCACAACAATTTTACATAAATTTTCTTAAAATTTAACGTAAGTATTTGTGATTGATAACAGAAATTTTAAATTCAAAAGTAGTTGTGTGGTGTTCATTCAGTCAGGATTTAGTTAATTAAATTTTTAAAATTTTAATTTTTTCAATCTAAATATTTTTAAATTTGAATTTTAAATTTTTAATATTTTTGTGATGATCTCTGGTCTACAATAAGGCACTGGGGCAGATTGCTTAAAACATATCTAGAACATACTCTAGAACAGAGGTGTTCAAACTATGCTCCGAAACACAAAAGTGTGAAAAGTACACCTCTAATCTAGGGTATACCAAGATACCGGCCCCTGAGGTCAACTACGTCCCTTAAAATAAAACAAAAAATATTTTTGACTAATTAACGACCACATTTCTCATGCACAAAAAAATTATTCTATCGTCAAGTCTACATTCACAGAAAAAAGCATAGAAAAAAGCTCTCGAAATCCAATAAGACTTAAAACATTAAATTCCCATTCACATTGAGTGAGCAAGTGGATAAAAATATTCAATGATTTCATAAATGAAACGCAATATAACTGATATTACTTATGAATTATAATTCATATATTTTTTACAGTTCTTTATATTTTTTATTTACGTGTATGTCAATATCTTATCACAAATCACCTCATTTTCAACATGTTATGTCAATATTTGTATTTGAAAAATAAAATTCATTTCATTTTATATTTAAATTCACATCGAGAGTGTTCACATTGCGATAAATGATTATCTATCTATTTGATTTCAACTTGTGACAAATAAAAAATACTTACGTGTTCATAAATGATTTTATATTCATTTCATAGATTAAAAATTATGAAGTGAATTTTATTCAGACATTAAAATATTTATTGATAGATAAGGCACTTGATATGATTACATAAGGAATAATATAAAGTTCCATTAGAATTGATTCATTTAAATTCCAAGTATGGTAATAAAATAATTATCAATAACTTTAAATTCTCCTTTTTCTGACTCATCCCCGTATGCGAAATAAATTATAATTCGAATGTCTTTATTTCAAAGCATTGAATGAGAAGTTGCGATTGACACTAATCTTCAATAACATTTTACTTACTTTTTGCTGATTATTTCTAATTCTACAGATTTGATAAGGCACATTTTGTTTGATAATAATTTTTAAAATTGGTTAAAATCACTAACTTATGAAACGAAACTACTTGAAACAGTGCGCTAGGCTTATCACAAATCAACACTTTTACATATCATGTGATAACCACTTTTATAGGAATATCGTTACTCAATTCCTTTGAAAATAAAGTTTAAGACGCACATATGTACGGAAAAATAATTAACTTTGATTAGTGAATCAATATTTTTCTGTGAATAATCTGATTAAAGGTATGGTATGATGAGTTCAGGGGTGTAGCCAGAAATTTTTCGAAGGGGGTGTTTTGAAATTTTTTTTGAATGGATAGCAAATGTATTAGGATTATTTTCTCAAAAACCCTAGAAAATTGAAGAAATTTTCCGTCGAAGGGAGTGATAAAACACCTAAATCACCCCCTAGATACCCCCCCCCCCCTAGATGAGTTGGTGTTTCCTTGTTGATTTTATGGGAGTAAACAGGCTTTTGCTTAAAGAAAAATGAAAAATTTTTAAGATTTTGTATTAATAATTTTAAAATTAGAGGCATAAGGTCAAAAAGTTTCATAAAAATACGGGACATAAATTAAAAATCAGCAAAACTAACAGAAATTTAGAAAAATTCAAATTAAATAATTTAAATAATTAATTTAAATATTTAAATAATAAGACAATAAAATGAAATGAATAAAATGAACAGATGGCTACCCTAGCTTAGGACATTATAGCTACATCCCTTCTTATCTCTTATCAATAAGCTTCCTAAGTAATAAACCTGAATCTTCCATAAAATAAAGCTTCGCAACTGAAATACTAATAAAATTATTTCCAAGCAATCCCAAAATATTTTAAAATTGCAAGCCTCCAAAAGATTGATTTCAATGACAAACGAATAACGAAACTCATCAAAAAAAATTATAATTTGCGCTAAAAAATTCTCAAAAATTGATCGCATGATGATTAATAAATATTTTTAAAGAACCATGAAAAAAAGTTGAGGAACAAACCGACGGGAGTTAAATGAGAATTGAAAAATGTTGAGAAGAAATTGATTAAATTACAGGTTTTATTGATTCTCCCGACAGAGCGACAGAGAACACCCTGAAAATAGCCATGCGATTACTATAAATTATTATAATTAAAAATTATTGGAATTAAGTATAACTAAAAAACAATAATCAATCGCTACGGCTGCATGAAATCAATGAATCTCTTTTTTTTTTGTTCCAAAGCATAATCAACAAGTAGAAGGCACAGTAATCGATTATGTGTACATTGCGTTCGTACATATATATCTCATTCATATTTTTTTCTTTCTTTCTTTTTTTCATACATGAATTTCTCATGTGTTTGCCTATATGAGAATTTTCATAAGTAGACGGGTAAGAATGGATTTAATGAAGAGACGATGCTCATCTAATAATAATTAATCGTTGAAAATTTAGAGATGAAAAAAAAATTCATTGAGTGAGGTAAACAGTAGTTCATTCAACAGGCCAGGCATTAATTCATTCTCCTTCGTCTACATATACGTTCTAAGTCCGGTTTTCTGTAACCAAATTATTTAAATTACTTCTTCACATAAAATTCACTTGCCATACCATGTTAGCTTGATAGAAGTCAAAGCACAGCAGCAGCATTGAAATAATCAATCAATGTATTATGCGAACGTGTGAACTATTCATGAAAAAAGAAAACATTTCGTAGCCATTGACGAGCAGCAGCAGCAGCAAGCAGCGGTTATAACAACAACAACAACATTGGAGATCTGATGATCATTAAAGCTTAATGATAATTACAAATTTGACACGGCGAAAGAGAATTCTGATCTGCGGCGATCAAAATTTGAATAAAATGAAAACGGTTTTGGAAAGAGAAAGAAGATGAGGAAAATTAATTGAGCTAGTGTCGCCTAGATAGGAAGACAAGACGCATTGCATACTGAAGCTAAGGTCAATTAACTTTATTTGATATTCATGCATACTCTTCCTTTATTTCATATTGAATGTTGATCTAGACAGCTATTGAAGTACAAATATCTGTTCCACATGCCCCAAAGTGAAGATCACGAGATCATGTCCAAAATAATTAAGCTTTAAAAATGCTTGATGAACCTGACCTAACCGCGTGGAAGATACATGTATGCGGAATAATAGATCGACATACATTTTAACACAACGACAATGAAGACGGCGATGATGATGGCAGTGATGAAATACAAGAAGAAAATTGACTTCCAAAAAATCAAATTATATTCAAATTTGTTCGCTGTTTATTTCTTTGTTCAAGCTATAAATTTTTTTTCGTGTGTTCCTTTTCATTCATAAATGTAGAGAAGAGATATATATCATCACAATAACATGGGATGCAAACTAATTTCATATCATTCCGTGTTTTCTGTTTGCTACCGCTTTAATGCCAACAAATAAACAACACAAAAAGGTTTTGCTTTTTTTTATCTCTTCTCTTTTCTTAAGAAGTCATTTGAGAAAAAAAAAATTGGTTAAAGCCGCTGTGGGCTCACTCTCTGATCACGCTGGTTACCTGCTGAGATCACAAGACTACTTATTTTCTTTTAAAAGACTTGCTGAAATTTCATTCATTTATTTTGCGCTTCCTTTCATTGTGATCTCTTTTATGTCTTTTCGGTGGATAGACGAGAAAGATTGTTGTGTTTATTGCTCAACAAAATAATATATAATTAATTTATATTATCACCAAATTGACATCAACAAAAAAGCATTTTACAATGAATTAATGTTTTATCTTATCATTAGTTACACCTGCTGAAATGGCAATAAAAAAATTTAATGAAAAATTTACATCATGAACGAATTAACGATAATTGAGTGTAGCAAGGGATGGCAACTTAAATTACTCATAATTACTCTTTTACGATCTGTGAAATGCGATTTACACTCACATAAGTATGTAATTCCGGTGTACTTACATACCAACTTCACACCAAAAACAACAACTAACCGTTTTGTATGAAATGATAGCTACGAAATTTTGAAGCTATTATTACCAACGATCAATCAATTATTTTAAATAAATAAATAGGAAAAAAGTTTCACCTTAATTATCTTCTTCATGCAATTCAATGAAATATTATAACACCGTATAGAAGATAATGGCTACAATACAATCATATACAATAAATAAATGATATGAACTACCCCAATATAAGACAACGGTACTTTATTTTTCGATATTTGGTACCTTATTTTTCGAAAGCGGGAAAATTATGTTCGAAAATGATTTGTTTACATTTTTGACATTAAATTTTATTCCATTAATTTCTGCTTTATTTGGTGTGATTAAACTCTTTTAATGATTTTAGTGCATTAATAGATATCAATTAATTCTTTTAATGCTGTTTTGTAATAGCAAAACGCGTTGAATAGTTTAGGAAATAAAATTTTTAATTTCGAATGTTTTTCGAACAAAATTTTTTTTTGTAAACAAACATGAGAAAAAGTGCGGTAAAATTCAAATTTATGAAAAAATAACGTATATTTTTTTCGTTGTCTTATATTGGGAACTACCCAAATGATTCATTGAATAGTGATATCGAGAGAAAGAAAAAGAAAATTAGAAACATACGTTCGTGGAAAATGCTTGAAAGAAAAATTGTTGGCGATTAACTATGCCATGCACGTTCGCAACAACATGATACTGAAAAGTAGAAATTTGTTTGATGGCGGCGCCTAATACCAAAGAGAGTCCATATACATTGACCAAACCATATCAATACTTTTGGTACCGGCATTTTGGAATCATAAGAATGCCACGTTCGCTTTACATGACTGATTGGGCTCATGTATGATGATTCTTTGGTATTATTGATTCGGTTTTTAGGTATATGAGGAAGTATGTATAGAGAAACTGATCTCAAGTGGTTTTAAGGGTCAAGAGCCCTCCATCCTTAGACTCTCTTTTGTTATAAGGTATGAAAAAATTAAACCATCTTATAATGTCCTTGTCATATCCACAACACTAATGGTGGGAATCAAATGCACATACTCACAAACAAGGATTACAGATATCCATTATAATGTCTAGCCATTTGGTTACAGAGGGGGGTAGGTTCGAACTAACTAATTCACTTACATGTAGATTCTAGTCCACTCAGGTCAGACCTCCCACATCCCTAAAAACCACTATTTTGGGTTTTTACAAGTTCTTATTGGTTTTCATTAATAAAATTCATGTCATACCCTATAAGGTGGCTCATCAATATGAATACACCTTAGGAAATGAGGACATGCTGTTCAAAAATCTTGTAGTTCTCATTTCTCACTTAATAATTGAATCATGGACCAAAACTTACAATATTTCTCAAAACACATTAGAAATTGTTAAATTTAAGTAAAAATGCGCTCTATTCATTATTTACAAACTTTTTAGGCAGTTCCTTTGATATAAATATGAACATAACACACAAAATGAAATAAAAATGACCGATTGTTACATAAAAGCTCCTCTTTTCTTCTACTTCAATTTCAGGTTATTTCACTTCACAAGTATCATACAAAATTATCACAAGATCCAACAATGGAAGAAGTCTTCATTGAATGAGTACGAAGCTTAACTTCATCAATATTGCTTCAATCTTTATTTTTTTTGCAATACGACATGAGAAGTTATCATTAAAAATGTGTTTCATATGAGTTTGTTTCAATTGATGAGAAACTGTCAAAAATTGTTGATAGCGTTACTACATTAAAACAATCATTTTGAATGACTAGAGACCGTAACAAACTTAGTTGAAGAAGGAAAAAAAATATAAATGGTTGCGTAAAGTGAAGTGAAAACGCGATTTTGTTTTATTTATTCATCAATTATAATTTTGTGTTTATTTCATCGTGCAGCATAATAAGAAGCACAAAAATATCAAAAACGAGGCAAGCAAAAATAGCAAAAAAAATCAAGATAGACAGATAAATGAATAGACATATAAAAGTGAACATAGTGAGTACGTAAATGTGTGTATAGTGATGAAGTGAAGTGATCATTGTCTCATTGCTATGCCGCTTTTGGTAACTCAAAGAGATAGAAGCTTCATTGCGGCAGGCGATTATCAAAAACTCTATGGAACATTTCTTCATAATCAGTATTTATTAGACATGTCCAAGTGTAGAGATTTATATAGCAATGGAAGAAATGATGATGCCGAAAAGGAGGAATCGAGGAATGAAGGTAATTTGCAATCTTTTTTCTCAATCCAGGGCTCGTTCGACACAAAATTTAGGTCTAAGAGTACGGGGTCATTCACTTATGACGTCCATCAAAAAATGGGATTTTTAGAACCCCCCTCACCCCCTTGTCACAAAAGTTTCATTCTTAAATTTAAAGTGTCACAAAATCTCAGACCCCCTCCCCCGTCATAAGTGAATGACCCCTACGGAACTGGATCATAGGACTTTTGATCAGTTCCTTACCCTTGACTGGGGTCGTAGGGCTGGACATCTTGTTATTAACCAAATTTAAAATTGTGTCGATCGAATACCTGATTTTAAGACCTTAAATTTGAGGATATTTAAGACAGACTTAAATTTTTTAGATCCAAAAAATCAGATTTTCCAACCCTGCATCCCAATACATTCCCATCGATACTCTTTGACTACCATTAACCTAATTAACACTCACTGATTATTAATTTTCGTACACTGCGTAAATGAGCTATTTCCTTTCCAAATTTCAAGTTTTGACAAATATTTTTCATAACGTAAAATTTTTGGCTAACACCGGTAATTGACCGTAGTAGAAGCATACTTTTCAATAACTTAAAAATTTTTTTAACAAGTTTTGTTTCCGCTGATCGATTGCTTATTGAAAATGTGTTATGCTTCTAATATTTTTTTTTGTTTTGTTAATTGACTTATGTCAATTAGCAGCTCAAACGTAACCCGCACACAAATAATCAGTGATGAATCTTGTTTCGACACAGGAAGTTCCTATTTCTTTTCGATTATTATATGTTTTTGGGAAAGAAAAGAAAAAAGCTTTCAAAATTATTAATAAAAAAAATTAATCAATTTTTGGGGAGGAAGATCCCATAAATGCATGCATTATGCTCTTGCAAAATGCCCAGGTATTCTCTCAAGAACGAATTTGGTTTTCTTAAAATTCTCTTTTGACCCATTTCGTTCAGTTGGCGCCTTCAAACAATTTAATCTCTTTAGAGTTGCTAAGTTTCGGCCTTTTGTTGTGTTCTCAATGTTTTATGACCGATACACAAAGAAAAAGAAATTCTTTTAATGAAAATTCTCAGGAATATGTTTCGGAAGATGCAAGGAACAAAAACAAAATGCTATAAAATGCAAAAATGCTCTTTCTCTGTCTATCCATCCTTCTTTCTCATCTCTTCGTTTGACTAATTTTTATGGATCATTTGAGAATTGGTTTAAAATGTGGTTTGTGAAATCTTAATTTGTTCTGAGGAATTAAAAAATCATTTCTTTCCTCCATTGCGGCTTTTAAAGCTTATTAAAAATCATGCTTTAATTTCCCATACATACATTATATGTAGCTATCTCGCTGATGTTTAATAATTTAGCGTAATTTTCTCATAAACTTATCTCTTGTTTTGACTTGATGGACGTTCTCATATGGAGGATTAGTTTTTGTTCATTATTTTTGTAGTTTATGTCATGAAAATCATCTGAGCATGTTAAAAATTTGTAGTTAACAGACGCGTAACCAAGAGGGGGGGGGGGGTTTGAAGACAAATCCTCATTAGAAAAATTTCTTTATTTTGCTAGGGTTTTTGAAAAAAAAATACCAAAATTCCCCCAAAATTCAAATTTTTTGAAAATCTCTCCATCGAAAAATAGTTAAAAAAAACTCCTGAATAGCCTTGAAGGTTTACAGCCAAAATGCCTCGAAAAGTGTTCTCCCAGCATAAGTAGCAGCATAATTTTCATGCTAATTCACTTTCATACAATAACGATCTGCATGAAACAAGATGAGAAAAGAGGAAAAATCAATAACTTATTGATGGTGCTTGTGCAGCGTTATAGGATGCAATTCTTGGGGCAAGGTTGCAAATTTTTTTTCCTCATTTTAACATTCTTTAGTTTCGTAATGCCTTTAAATATATTTCTACACTTACTTCATTTAACAACACATGACGTCATTTATGCTCACTTCCATAAGACTTTATTGTTTAATATCTTCTTTCCTCTTTTATCGACATGAGAATAAAACTTCTTATTTTTTTTGCTCGTAAGGAAAAAAAGACAAAGTAAAATAAAATCGACGTTTGTTTGGTGCACTATGCTTAATGCTTTTTTTCCTCTCTTTCTATCTCCATCTCACTCACTCTTCCTCTTTATTTTCATCTCTCATGATTGCATTATCGCGATAATCTATATTTTTTTTCGGCTGATCAACAGCAATTATTTTACCTCTTTACCTCAATGGTTGGTTGGGCTTTTATGCATGAAATGAAATCTCATTTTATTCATGCATTTTTTGAAGAAGAAAATAATTGGAAAGATAAATGATAACATTGGTTTTTGGCATCGTTTCGATAAGCGTAAGGTAATGCAAAGTTGAGTGCTGGAAATTTTGTGGTTAGGTGGCATTAGCGCAATTTTCTTATTGGCTATAGAACAAAAAGTTCTGGAATCATCCAATGGACGATAGCAGTAGGATTAACCGTTATTTTTTAGAAATTCAAAACTGTTTCGAAAATATTTTGAAGTGTTCAAATTTTTAAATTTTCAAAAACCGTTAAATTTATTTATGAAAATTTGTAACGGTCATATATTTTTTTTAAAAAAATGCATCTTTGAAGTTTTGATTTCGAAAAATAAGAACCAATTTCGAAGAATAAGAACTGTTGTAGCCCATTGGGGAATCATAAATGTTTATGGTGTTGGATTACACTCGAATCTGTGGTATCGACCCTTTTGTACTGACTCACCTATATGTGACCTAATACCCAAAATACCTAATACTCTGTTCCAACACCCAGGACGAATGGACAGAATAGAGTTAATATCTGTAACTCTCCAAAAACTCAATTCGTGGAAAAAATTCCTCGTATTAAAGGATAGAGAAAGGAAAATTCTTGGAAAGTGTCAAATGAGCTTAATGATATTATGCTGTAAAGAACGGGAAGATTTTATAAATGAGATATTCATCATACACGTATTTATTTTTATAGAATGCGAATTCGTGATGGAAAAACATCACAATAGATTTTTAATTATGGCTCACAAAGGAGGAATTACGATGTCAGAATTAATTGATAATGATAATAAAGATTAAAAAAAATATTAATGTTCACACTAAAGTTAATTATTTGAATGTTGTTAATTTGAAATTATTGTGTGAAATCTAATAAATTCATGGTAAAATATATGCACAACTACGACTGTTCAAGCTGCAGAAAGTGCAAATGTGTGTATTTCCCATTTGTAATTATTTGCATGCGTATGCTAAAATAATTTCTTACTCTCATTTCAACTCCTCTATATAGGGTAAGAGATAATTAAAGAAAGGCAATTAAATTGCAAGCGAGAAAACTGCCTGCTCAAGTTCCATCGTTAATTCCCAAAGAAACTTTTTACTTCTTATTTATCATTGAATGAAACCCATTTTTCGATGAAATTAATTGAAGTATACAGTTTGTCCTTGGCTTCATATCTTACTGATGGAGCTGTTATGATAGGGTTGTTTGGATATAACGGAGTACTAAGGAGGTATGATGGATGGGGGAAGGGGGGTTGTTTACAACTAGTTGGGTTAAAAATGGTTATTTTTAAATTATTTATGACTCGTTCACAAATGACGTCAAACTTTAAGTAGGGGGATTTTTAGAGCTGAAAATAATGTTACCAACGAGCAGGGGTGTCTCTGGGTAGGACCCAGAGAGGAGGATGGTAGGGTCTAAAAATCTCGATTTCTGTTTGACGTCATTTAGGAATGGACCCTTATGATGTCCAACATTTTGAAAGAAATATTTTCTTAAATAGCTCATGATTTATGGATAACACTCACGCTAATTGAGTGTTCCTTAAAAAATGCGCTTAAGACTCGTGTAAATGGAATTAAATCCCATCCTTCAATAACAATTTGTGTAGAGAAGCGATTATTTTATTTAATTCACCGTGGTTATTTATTTGCAGCTCTATGTCTGATATGTTCATTTTAAAAGAGAATTGAGCTATTATAAGATATTTATGAGTAATGTAAAATACATGAATATTGAAATAAATTTTACTTCCTTTCCTTTATTATATGTATGAACATACAATATGCATTAAGTTATTTTTGAATAATAAAACGTGGCTGCATTAAGCACTTTGATGTTTGTTCTTACCTCTACTTGTGTGCTCTCACTTAAATTAAATAATTATCATTATATTCTCTTATTTTATTATTATTACCACTATATTTATTAAAATTCGTTCAGTTTGGATTATATATGCAAATATGAGCACACATATAGATAGCTTTACACTTTTACACACAAATTGTACATTCATTACCGTGTCAATTATGTTCATTCTCATTTATTTTTTTCCATTTCAACGAAAAAAAGAAGAAGTTATGCAAAAAGAGATATTAAGTAATAGGTAGCAAGCATACAATGTGCATAGCAAGAAAATTTATTTTTATGACACAGTTTTTTTTCATTTTTTCATGCAAATAGGTAAGGGATCGTTCACTAATTCCGTTACATAAAAAAATTTTTTTATACACCCTCCCCCTCCTTGTTCCAAATTTTCTAAGAAAAAAAGCGAACGTAATAAGTGAACGACCCCTAATATCATAATTTTGTATGATTCTCTGCATTTATAAGTGCATTTTATTTTGTGTAACTTCACGGGTAGGATAACTGAAGGAGGATTGGTATCCCATATTTGGTTGGGGTCATTCCAGGGGCGTAGCCAGGGAGTGGTCACCTCGAGATCAAAATTCAATACAAATTTAAAATTTTTTTTATTTTTAAAATCGAAAAATTAATTATATTACAGTGATATTTTGAAAAATAAAGAATTGGGCACCCCTCCTGGGTCATTCACTTATAACATCCATAAAATACGAGTCCTTCCTTTTCCTACATGCCTAGGTTGACCTACCTCGTTGATATCCTTAAAATAACCGTAGATAGCAGGTCTTCCCATGAGAATTCCATGAACCCCTGTTATAAAGATGGATATAAAGACAAAATCATCAATTTAATAAGACATAGTGTTGAACAATGAAGCTTTGTATTCAAAAGATCCGCTCCAATAAGCACAGGAGAGCGAAATAATAAGTTCAAGCTTTAGTGAAGCTGATATAATGGTTGTTTATGAGCTGCTGTTACTCATAAAATTTACGTGTTGAAGAAAGACAAACATTCACATTATAATGTGTAAGGCAATGATGATGGGAAGTTGAAGAAAATGCGATCATAAATAAAGGAAGCAAGAAGAAGACAGAACGTTCTGAATTATTTTTAAAAAATGGATAAATTAAGTCATTTGTAGTTATTGTGTTAATAGAAATGTTATATTTATTATTTTCCATCAAAAAGTAATGTTAAGTGCACACTGTAAGATCATAATTCAGTTACAAAGAAGAAAACGTATGAAAAGAGGTAAAACATATCACTTACAAAATCCTCTCAACTGGAAAGTGCCTCTTAATGACTCTCCATTTCTTCCACATATATACAATATTGTAAACAGATGACAAATCAAATTAAATTGGGCATGCAGAAGAGACTCGCGTTTCATGCGTACAGTCTCATGCTCACTCATTCACTTACGTACTTATTTACTTAGTTGTGAGCTAAATTACACAATTGACGGTTCTTATGACTGCAATTCATAATAATTAGGTAGATGAATATTACAACAAAGACATACTGATTTAACTAAGAGCCGTATCAAATTAGTTTTTCATTAACATTGGGATGAAAAGAAAAGAGAATGAAAATATTTTGTTAGCAATTGTGTTTAATTTTTCTCTTTGCTCACTTGTTTGCTATGGATGTGATAATAAATACAAAAGGAGAAAGAGATCATAATATATGAAATTATAATGAAAACTTCATCGTTATAGTTATTTAGTGTTCGTATATTTTGGCAACATTGTGATATCTATACACTGAGCAGTTTTTAGTGATTCCAAAGTTTCGTAAGATCTTAACGCAATCTTGCTTTAATTTGCAACAGCACTAGTCTTTAGTTTTGAAACAGACATTTGGTTGAAAATTTAACGAAACCTGAATCTGTATTTTTTTGGTACCGGGAACAAAACGGAAATTTCAAATGAAATTATACGTGATGGACTGAAAAATTGAGGAAGTCTGACCCATACTTACTGTTTTTAGTAGGATTTAAAAAAATTTTTCACTATATTTCTGTCTTTATCCCAGAAAAGGAGGATATAAGCTGCATTTTCATGACATATCATTTAAAAATTGATTATTCTGAAGGTCGATCACAAATGTTCTCTAACTTGTAGGCGGAGGGAGGGGGTCTGGGGATTAGTAAGTAAGTAAGTAAGGGTCTGGGGATGTGTGACACTTTATAAAAAATAAATTCTTTTGCAAAATAATTTCTTTAACATTTTGTGATAGAAGGGGTCTAAAAATATCATATCTTGGTTAGGTTTCAATGTTCAGATATCTATCCAGATATGGGCATATCCAGTATATTTCATCTATAAGGTGATGTTTTGAAAAAGTATCCAAAAAAGTTCAGGATGAAATATATTCAAAAAATTGGACCCCCCACACCCATAGAAATAATTGTACGGTTTTTTCATACAAAATTTAATATTCAATATTTGATTTTACTCAAAACCGTACAAATTCTAATATTTTTTCTATGAGTGCACAAAAAAGTCCTGGATACAGGGGTGTATCAGCCCCTGAAAAAAATTTAATAAATTTACTTGACAAATTTTCAATTGTCCACAAAAAAATTCACTTATGTTTCAAAAGATCCCACACCGGAATCTTCAGTATCGAATCTCTACTTCACCGATACTTAACATTAAACTAACGCTTTTTTTACTTAATTTGATTGAAATCAAAAAGAGAAGGCAAAAAAAATTCCTTTCTTCTTTTGCGATTATACCGATACACACAAAAAAAATCAACCAATTATCATTCATTTTTTGAGATACAATTTCTATTTCATCTGTATATAATTTGATTCCATCATTTTGCTATCTCACATCACTTGCTGCTTCTTCTGAAGTTGTAATTGCTATTTTATTTAATTTTTTTTTCTTCTGTGACTTTTTTTTGCGTCACATGCCAGAAATAAAGTGATGGAAAAATATATAAAGTCATTTTTTGGAAGATCACAGAGGTTCCTAAAAAGGGTAGAAAGCAGCAACAACAGAAAATGCTTTCTTCATGAGAAGTGTAGAAGGAAAGCAGAAGAAATAATCAAATTTATATGCTTAATGTTCATCCTTGTATGTATGTTGCCAGATTTTCTGGATTGGATGTTTTGGCGGTCACTGTTTTAAGGCACAAATCCGTCAATCCATAGTCACTGAATTATGAATATTTGAAAAATTACTTCAGTAGAAGGTCTCTTGTCTGTATCATGCGAGATGAAAGAGAGTTATAAAGTGTTCCTAATGTATAAATAATTGCTACTTTAAAGTCATTGATTGGGCTTATGGATATGATGAATATAAAAATATTTCATGAGCATATCTCGTGGCACTAATGTCGACAAAAAAGCATTTAGCTGGAGTGGAATGGAAGTAATTTGAATAAAGTAAAAAAAAATATGTATGAAGAGGAAAAAAAGATTAAAAATCTAGCATGAAATATCGACAAATGAAGAGTCACTCAATTAAGCAATTTTTCAGAAAGAGAAAAAAATTTCAAAGCAAAGTCACATTGAGAACTTTTTCAACTTCTTTTTCTTTCCTCTTCACTTCCATCATCACACATTTCATATAATATTCATGTGATGTGATCGCTATATGAAGTATGTATAGGAAGAATAAAAATGTTTTAAATTGATGTTTAATTAGAGGGTTTCTCAGACCTTACAACAAGTCAAAGGAGAGAGAGAGAGAGAGAGAGAGAGGCACAAAAAAATGAATATTCATATTCAAATTATATATCACGTCAATTGGCGTCTTTTGTGTCCGTTTTCTCGGGTATATTTTTTAAAAATAAAATTGAATCTACGTTTATATAATTTCATTCCATTTCATTTTCAAGGTAATCCAAGAATGAACTCACATTTTTGTTCCCTTAATGCTCAATAATTAGGTCTATGTAAAGAAGAGGAGAATTTAAAAGCATTAAAAGGTTTTTGTATTGAAAAATGAATAACGCGCCAGCTAAAAGAATGTGAAATGTCATTTGAACCTGTTGACTTTGACGCATTCGCATTTTTGTCACTGATTCTCACATTGAACACTCAAAGTTATTTTTATTGAGATTTGTAACGTCTTTTTAAAATTTAAAAAAATTAATATTTCATGCAATGTTGAAAAATATAAAGTTAAACTTAGGTATCTAGTAATGGTTGTCTAAAGAGTGTCCAAAAATAGTAGAATTGGTCTTTTATTTTGAAATTGACATAGAGTCATAGTAAGAAGGATAAATCTCTCAGTTGATGGAAATATTTCTCCAAATTCCTACGTTGCCAGAAAATTTTCAAAAATACCTCACTAAAGAATTGAAAACTCCCTCCTGATTGTATCCCTGCATTTCCAAGGGATGACAACAGTAGTATTAACCGTTAATTTTTAGAAATTCAAAACTGTTTCGAAAATATTTTGAAATGTTAAAAGTTTTAAATTTTCAAAAACCGTTAAATTTACTTATGAAAATTTGTAACGGTCATATTTTTTTTGAAAAAATTACATCTTCGAATTTTCGATTTCGAAGAATAAAGAACCAATTTCGAAACATTTATATACTTTTCCTAACTCTAGACCTGTCTAGACAATATCGGTGTCACATGCAGACAGTAACACTGAACAAAAACTACTTTATGACTGAACAAAATAAAAAGAATTCAGCACGTAAGACAAATCAACATGCAAAATTATACATCCTTTAGAAAATATGCGCTAAAAATAAACTTTCAAGATCATTTCGAAATCAGCAGCGAGAGTTGCAAGCAATGAAATTGAAGAGAAAAGAAAAATGAAAGAAATAACAAAAATGAATTCCAAAAGCTTTGACATTCAATCAATATATGCAACAAAAAAATGTTTACTTTACATTATATGCTTTTGATCCGGCACCGGCAAAAATATTTTGAGTATAATTTAATTCTCCCTTGGCTTTTTATTTTTATTTTTTTTTTTGTTGTGCGGGAAAATATTATAAAACAGATCAATGTTACCTACTACCGGCCTTTGGAATGAAAAAAGAGCATTTATATTGAGCGGACTGAAACAAAAAGAACATAAGCAGCAGCAGCAGTAGCAATCTTTACTTTTTGTTGTCTTCTTTGCGCATCGTATATGTTGTTTTTTTCGGGAAGGAGGCACATGTAAAAAATAGCGACCAAAAAGCAATGATTTGGCATAAAAATGCCGTTTTATAGCATATACAAAATTGTTGACGACTAGTTTTTTTATTGTGAGATGCCAACGTGAGCTCTCATGATCGGAATGTTCTCTTTTGTGAATATAAAATTACTTGAATGGGATCCGTTATTTATTTTATTTTATTTCTGCTTATTAGCATCCATCAAACATTTATGCATCATTCAAATATAATTTGAATATTGCCATTTGCAGTTTGACATGAAATCGTATTCAAATTTATTTTTTTACCTTTACATCTCCTCATTCTGAATGTGAATAATTCAGAAATTGCATTTTTTTTGCTCACATTCCCTCGCTTGCAGTGTATGCACATCAACCTTCGGAATTAATTAGCTGAGCACGGAGAAACAAAAAAAAACTAAGTATGTAAAAAAGTGATGCCGTAATTGTCGTAAAGCTACCTTTAATTATAATTGTATTTAAATGAGCTGTCATTTTGTCTCATATATGGAAAAAGAAACATCGCAACATGCACCCGTTATGTGACGCTCATTTGTTTGTAAAAAAATGTACAGTGTTGCACTTGCAACAGCTCAGCTCAAGCTTTTATAATATGCTTAATTTATATCTCTTTTTCGTACTTTATAAACATCATTTGCATGCTCCATGGGCTCGCATTTGCACGATAAAATGTCATTTTTATTGCATTATTTGCAGTGAATAAATTGCTGCTCAACTGAGAGATTATAATTGATTATCATATTTTCAAGCATACTCACACACACGCTCGTTCGTTTGTTGCTTTATGCACCGAAAAATTCCGAAACGATAATTTCTCATATTTGCATTGTTTTGCATTGTAATTAGTTTCTTTGGTCATTAATTAAAAATATTCATAAGCTTTTTTCCCCACAATCATGCATCATCATTAATATATCTTTTTTCGTACAAAACGGAAGTGAAATTGTCCATATTAATTATTATGACGATCAAATGATTTTGATATAAAAATAATATACATATATACTCTGTATTTTGTTGCTTTTAACATATGTCTATAAATTGATGTGACAGATTATTCACATGTTGTGACAAATAAGGGGACAATAATAAGGTCTTGCTTCTTATGTACATCATCATGATGACTTATATGAGCACTTTTAAAAGTTAACACAGGTTTTTTGAGTCTTTCTGCTATTTATGAATTTTGAGTACGAGGCGCACTTTACGTGGATATACTTAAGTGGATAAAAAATAAGCTTTAGCTGTTCAGATCTTTCGATTAATAGCTCCTCGTTTAATATGGGTTTCATGGCTATTGGTAGTTTAACGAGTGAGGGTTCGCAGGACCTCCTCACTTAAATCTAGATCTACAGTTACTAGTGAGATTCTTTTGGTGACATTTCAACCTATCGTCTATAAAGGAAGGCTGTGTGCTTCATTTACAGTCCATAAAATTCGAAAAAAAATTCTCCATCTGAGCCTCTAACCCACGTTCACTGGCAAGTGTTGCAGTGATTAGGTGCTGAAATATGTTGCCACAATTTTATTAGGGGACTGAACGTTTTAAAATGTGCAAAAAAAACCTTGGTCAGAAAATTTTGTACTGAGATTAATTTTTATTTAGGAGATTAAAGCCCCCTACTCCCCTCTATGCTATTGACTGAGATACAAAACCACTAAGTCATCTAGATTACTTTGATAAACCTAGAATTTATTTAATCAAAAATATTAGGTACCTATCTGATAGCCATGCCTTGTTTTTGTCTGATTATGTCTCCATAATGGTAAAGGCACCTGTTAACTCTAATTAACTGAAAACTCTGATATAGAAGATAGGATTCGTTTAATTGTGACGCACAAGGGGGGCTAGATCGATGACTCCAACAATGAGAAACATTTTGCATATTTTCGGACGTAATAAGTGAACGACCTCTAAATTATTCTAATGAAAGTATCATACACCCATGTATGTTGACAACATTGAATTCTACGCATACATGAGCTAACATCTTACAGACAATCTAACTGCAATAAAGCACATTTATCACGCAAACATGCACAACGTATGAATGTCATCTAGAGTATAATGAATGTAAAATCGTAATGTATATTCGTAGAAATCATGCACAGTAGTGATTCAGCATTTGTAAAAATATTGTAATGAAATTGAGTATGAATGGATGTGTTCCGATTAGATTAAAGAATTTAACATCCGGTAAGTTTCTAATAAGAATCATTCTCACTTATTATGATGATCATAGGTAGAGATGAAAAAATTATTATTTATTTTTAAGGCAATAGACACATTATATCGGTACACATATTAGGAAAGAATGAGGAGAATGAGAGAAATTTTGCTTTTTTTGATAAATTAGTAGATCTATAACTTAATTCATTTTTAATAGTTGAAAACTTTTGCTTCTGCTATTGCTCCAGTACCAAATGGCTTAACCATTATTCTCAATTGCTCCTGGGTATGAAAATGTCTTAATCATAGTATAATTCTCAAGAAAATATTTTTTAAGAGTCAGTTGTGTGTATTTATATTCACAAAAATAAAATTAGTTCTATTCACTATGTATACATATATTTTCTTTTTTTGATTCACGCTTCATTACTATGAGCATAAGAATGAAAGATTGTTAACCTCAAATCCATTTTAATCTTTTCATTCATACATGTGTGTGGCTCCTACCTCAATTACTCTTTTTACGTTGGACTGATTGTACATACTGTATGTAGCGTGTACAATCTACAAATTGTAATATTCTAAGTGAAAGAACTTTAAAAATGTCTCGCATCAAAAAGTTTGTTAAAATTTGCCTAAAGGCTTTAATTCCTTCTATATTTTTTTATGCCTTACAAAAATCAACGATTTGAAGCATATGTGGTGAGCAATCATTAATGTTTAGTTCACTCAATGGACTAATTGGATTGTTTATTCTCTTTCGAAACTGTAGAAGAGAAAAAAAAATTACCTCAAGAAAATGAATATGAAATAAGCTTTGTGGAAGCATGAAATACTTTTTTGAGAAATAATCATTTGAATTCATAATTTTGTATGAATAAGGTAGGAAAGATGGAGTAGGAGTGCTTAAGACGCATTTCGAGCAATTAAAAATTAATGAGCCGATTTATGATGAGTTTATATTTTTTTTGCAAAAACTTTGTACCTTCTTAATTAAGGCAGTTTATATTCATTAACTTTGCAACAACGACCATAGAAAAGTTAGTCGATCGTTTTAAAGCAGTGATGCTCAAACTATGTTCTGTGATGTAATAGTGAAAGACCAAGTAAACCAAGAGGTCGTTCACTTTTTATGGTCGTTTTTTAGGAGGAAGAAGGTTGTGGAGCTGTATAACAGCTGTTTTTACAGAACAGTGTTGAAAAATGCAGGACTGTCCATTGAAATACCATGCAGATTGACACCCTAGTCATAATTGAATGATTCTTAAGGAAAGGGTCTCAAAAATTTAATGATAAATCTTGAATGCTGGTTCACTGTTTATATTTAAAAAAGGTTGAGCTTAACTAGTTATTAATTTAAATTTGGAGCAGTGGTGTAGCCAGAATTTGGTAGGAGGGGGGCGGGTGGTAAATAATTTTTTTCAGTTCTAAAACCCTAGCAATTTTAAATTATTGTTTTGTTTTTTTTCCAATTTTTTCGAGAGGGGGCGGTGTAAATTCACTAATAACTAATACAAATCCACGAATATACCTAGCTACGCCACTGATTTAGACTATCAGGTGCTGGTTGCTTCATATATATATACTCTAGGATATTCACCACTTCATGGGGTATACCCTATAGTTGGAACTATACCCTAGAGCTTAAAAGTCCACCATAGACATTTTGTGACAGAGGAGGGTGTCTGAAAATTCAATTTTTTAATAAACATCATTTATAAATGATCCCACAAAGCACCCAAAGACCTTTAATAGAATTAGCCAGCGAATAAAAAATAGGCTAAGACCCAATTTCAACTCCAAATACGCAGCACACAGGAAAAACACAAGTGAGAATATATTTCGTGTAAGTTCTTTTCAATTTTCTCATCTCTTACTGTTTTCTAATCTAATTCGAAACATTCCAAAACATAATTATTCAAATCATCTTTTATTTACCAACTTCACTTACATATTATTCATTCTTTCTTCCTCTCTAGTTTACTATTTTTTTTATTATAGGTATTTTCATATTTTTGGATAATATTCAAAACGAATAAAAAGAAATAATAATAATGAAAAATTATAATAATTTCTCTAAAAAAAATTCACATTAAAAAAGTAACAAACATGCTTGTGTGAGCATTGTACAAAGTATGAGCATCTTAGACATTCTCGCAAGCTGTTAATTAAATATCAAGTTTGTTTGTAAGGTATTTCTCTCTATTTTTATGCAAAGAGAAACACATTAAAGCTCATTATCTTGTTAAGCAATGTGTTTAAATGATTTCCCCGCTATTTCGCGCGAGCTCACACAGGAAATAATCAAAAAAAGAGTTTCTTTTATTAGATTTTGATAAATGAATGTATGATGTATGTTAATTTTTAATGGAAGAACGTTAGTCCCAAAAAAAATATAATAATATGAGTAAGTGAGTGCCTCAAAACATTTTAACGAAATTTGAATAATTATGCAGATAATAATCACAATGAATGAATTATAACTTAATGCGAGGTGAAGCGTAGAAAGAGCTACAAGCATTGGGCTAGCTTTTTATTGCGAAAAGTCAGGCTTCATAAATTATCATCGGGAACTTGACTACACAAAAATGTACATGAAATTTTTTGGAGGTGCTACATATTTTTACAGCGAAAAAATGCGATTAAATTTAAATGGAATTTTAAATAATAACTTTTTTTTGTGGATAGAGAAAATGAATTATCGCCATCACATTAAAATTGTTGAATGCAGACATAAATTATGTAACAATGGCACAAGAAAGTAACCAAGAAGTAATAAAAAGCTTATTAAATTTTGATTGCGTTATAAAACGATTTGATGTGTGATTTTATGCAAATGTATAAACAATGCCTCCATCTCACTCCATTGCTCCTATTAGCAGAGATATAATTGGATTAATTTAACTTTCTGGCATTTTGGACTTTGTTACTTTTTTCTGGGATTTTATTTTATTTAATAAATTTATCTTTACATTGGACATTATATGGTAAAAGTCTACTTTAGGGGGGGCCAATATATGAAATTTCTAATATTATTTTTTTCAACTAAAAATGCTATAAATGTACAGAAAATAGAAAATTTATAGTTAAAATAGTAAATTTGAGTGATTTTGAGTAAATTTTGATCAAAAAATTTAAAGAAAATAGAAAACATGATAGCGTGTTAAACTAAATCACTGACGTAGCTAAGAGGAAGGATGCCTACGTAAATTTTCTTTGGTTACGTGGCATTTGAATCTGTCTTATCTGGGTCGAATAGAATTTTGTGTCGTATCTACATATTTGTTTAAATTGACTATTCAATACAAAATGCAAGTCGATTTTGAGCCTCTGATCCAAATGATGTGGGGAAACTCAGGATTAATCTCGAAAACAGGGGCGTACCCAGAATTTTTTATTAGGGGTCCAAAATTATTTTTTTTCTTATAATCAAGTTATTGTAAAAAAAATTCCATGTAAAAAATTTTTCGAGGGGGGGGGTTCTCTAGAGACCCCTTCCCTTGGTTATGCCCATGCTCGAAAAATCCTTAAAAATCTCCTGATAAATCCCTAAGGTACTTAACAAGTAGCTTCAAAATTCATATGGATTTTTTTAGATATCTTGCTTCCTTGCTCAGGAATTTTTCACAATTAATCCTGAGTTTCTCCACCTTCATCTCATCTTATTTAGTCCCAGTAACCAAAACCGTTAAAAGCTATCCGAAAGCTATTCGAAAGTTACTTGCAGCTAGTTTATAGCTATCTTTTTAATAGTTTTGGGTGCAATTTTAGGTTAGTGAAACTATAGTGACACACCAGTGACTCATAGAGAGCATACGTAGAGAAACACTGACCAAAAACTAGTTTAATATCCGTGGACATCCCCTAGCAGACAAAGAGCATGCTCTCAAAGAGTATGCTCACTTAAATCTACTGACTGAGCTAACTCGTGAGCATACTCAGTTAGTACATTTTAGTGAGCATACTCATTAAGAGCATGCTCTTTGTATGTTAGGGATCATCTAGTAGCCAAAAAAAGAAACATTGAAAAAAATGCGCTTCCATTGTCACTCCAACGAATATAAACTAACTTTTGCACTTAATAATTGAAAAATTATGGAGTAGAGGATGGAATATAAAGAAAATGAATAAATAGTAATTAGTGCGTATCATATTTCATTACACCTGACTCAGATATAGAATTTACATGACTTCATAAACAAACTGTTGCTGCTTAAACTCCGAACTCATAAAACAGAACTAAAATACACAAGAAATTTATGTATATGCATACTTCGCGTGTTTTAATTGCATAAAATTAAAGCAACAATAATTTTCAAGTTGAAGTTCTTCTTTGCTTTCTCGAACCTGGCATTTCACATAATTCTTTTGACGTTTCCAGTCACAAGTGTCTGCTTTTGACAGATAATCGCATTAATGTATATTCAAATTATTATTTTTAATTAAGTATTTTTTATATACATTTCTGTCAACTAGAAACATCTGCCATTGATTCTCACGTATTTCATTTTTTAAGTATGAAAATTTTTCTTGTGTGTAAAAAAATAAATAATTTCTGAGGATTTTTTTCAACGGTTTTTCTTCACCCTTTTCGATACAATGTAATGGAATTAAGTAATGTCTTACAAAGATTCTTTTTTCTGTAAAAAAAATCGTTAACTGTCGCATTTTTTACTGCAAAAAATATTTCTGTACCCAAACTTTATTGATGAGTAAAAAAATTCATTTCTTTGTTCTGGGGTTCGATGACTCTCATGTAAACGTAATAAAATAAAAAATGCTAAGAAAAAGTAGGGAAACTTTTCACCTTAAAAAATCTTTCCAATAATCTTAATTTTAATATGAAAAGAAATTCGTTAAAAAAACTTTTTTCCAGTTTTTTTTGTGCATCGTAAAAATGGGGTGAGGAATTTTTTATGCTTACTTGAATGACTATCTGAAGATATATTAGATTACAGTGATCAATTTTATTACTCTGGGAATTTTTGCTGCAAATTTTTTAACTTACTTTTTTTTGGCGCGAAAGATATTTGCAAAAAATGTGAATGGCATTAAATGACATTTTTCAAATGCACTCGACGATGACTAAAGGAATTATGTAACAGTTTTTACTCGATTTAAGTTAAAAAAATTGTATGTTTGATGTGAAAAAATATTCTCATTTTTTACTCTACATTTTTTGTATGAATATATCTCGTGTCTTGTTAATGCTATGGTAGCTGTCTAAGCGCTAAGTAAGAGAATCTTGAAATTATTTATAGAACATGAGCTCCAAGTCGAGATTTGGGATTAGAAGATTAGATTTGGCACCATAGGGCCGTATCTAAATATTGCAAAATACATCTGATTTTTAACTGGTAGGGATCACGTTATTATATGGCATACTGACTAGTTTTTAAGTCTAGATTGAACCTATACCTACCTAGAGGCGTCAGAATCTTCAATTTGCTAGGGTTTTGAAAAAAATACCTAGTAGATCCCCCCCCCCCCAATTTTAAATTTTTTCATACAAAATATTTGAAAATCCACACCTCGAATAATTTCTGGCTGTATCGTTACCTACCTTTCTATCTCGTATGCTCAATGACTGCATGATTGACCCTTTTTGAATTATTTTCTGCCGTTATTGTCCAACTTTTATCATTCGATTCTCTTTAGGGGGTTTAATGTCCAAACCCGTCCAAACCTACCCGTGACGAACCTCGAATTAGTCTAGTATAGTATGAGCTTAATAATGCGTGAAGGTCCCAACTTTATGAGCTAGAGGCACTGAGATTACAAGAATCTATTGTACCACAGGTATAGGACCTTAACTTTTCTCTTATTTTCATTATCATGACGTGGCTGTCTCTCCATGATTAATTTTGATAAACTCTCAGATTGAATATATCTTCAATTCAGCTAATAGATGTGATCTACATGATCAATTGTTTATACACAAACTGATTCCTCTATTTATTCAAATAGATTCCTAAAATTGAAATTTCTAATGCTACCAAATGCGTTTTATTTATCAATTTGACATTAATAGCACATTAGATTTCTTTACATTAAATTATCAATTTAAAGCGTTGAACTGTTTTCGCCTTAATTGACCCTTACTTACTTTAATTTAAAATGTTGTCTCATTTTTTTTTATCAAATGTGTATATTTGTATTATAAAAAACGACTGCAGACCAGTATGCTGTTCAACGCTTTTATCTTTATTACCATCAAAATTGAAAAAAAGAAGAAGAAGAGAAAAAGAGGAAAACAGAACAGAAAAAAACGACAACGACGAGGAATTATAACAAAACGGTAGTAAAGAAGTACATGAATCTAAGACCGAACAATGGATTATAATGGAATGGTTGTCATCTGCTACGTTTTTGTCACTCTAATTAACGAAACGCGCGTGGAGCAATACTAGTAATAGTTCCCAATGTGACACGCGATCAATATTACTTGTAGATGAAAATAAAGAAATTATTGTTGTTTAGGCTTATGGCATTCAACCTTCATTGGTTCACAATTCAATAAATCTCTTATTCTCTTTTTTAAGTAAGTTGAAAGAAAATGAAAAATAAAATTTCAATAACGTATTGCCTAAAGGGTTAAGTAAGTAAGTGATGGAATGAAGTAACAAGAGAGACTATATGTTGCCAAAGTGTGCTTCCTTTGCATTATTCTTCTTATTCTTCTTTCCTCCAACGAAACTGAAAACGATCGATTTTTCTCTTTTACTTTCATTTCTGCAATGTAAAGGTGCAAGGAATAGAAAAAAGGATTTCATTTCTGTATAAAATGATGTTTTATGGTCGATCGTGTTTCATTGTACAAATTAAAGGCATAATAAATGAAATCGAATCTTATTTTTTTTACTTCTGAAAAATTCTTTTTTTTAACGTTTGATGATTTTACAATTTTTATTTATGATTTGTTAGAAAAGGAAGTGCGTTAATGCGTAGGTAAAAAAAATTATTGGATAATTTTCATCTCCTTCTACCTCAAAGAGCATTTTTTTAGCTTGATGATGCAACACGAATTTCTTAATGCGTTCATTTTTGGGGATTGTAAATTCTTCAAATGGCATATGGCATGAGCTGAATTATCAATCAAAATTATATTAGAGTTTCTGGTCACTCTTGATGTCTAATATTTTAGGATGGGGGAATGAGGTGGTCTGGAGATCTGTGATGCTTAATAAATAATTTTTTGTGAGAAGTTGGAGAGCATGGGACATAATTTTAACTGATAACAACGTGGAGGCCTAGACTATGTTAGACAGCAGTCACTTGATCAATTCTGACTTTTTTAGGGTGCTTGTGGATAAAATTTGAATTTTGTCGATCAGGACTGTGTATTATTTAAATGTTAATTTTAAAAATGCGTTCCATACGCACCTAAAACCAATCACGCTACCTGCTTATTAAAAGATAAAATTTCAAGAAGCTTCGGCTTAAAAAACCATTTCATATTGATCGATCAGTGAATGAATATTTGATTGAAATGTTCAAAAATGAATAGAAATTTTTTCATTTCCATGATCTCGAAAAAAAAGATCCCAAATGTGTGCACTATTAAACAGTCCATTAATTTTATATATATTGATAGATTTTTGCAACAAAGGATGATCCGATCAATAAATTGTCTCCACACTTCACGACACTTTTGTTCTTTAATAACTTTAATTTTCTTTCATGAGAAGTGAGAGATCACATTGACATTAAAAATGATTCAATTGTTGTCCATTCACATTTCATTGTATTGCTGAAAATGTGTGCATTGATTCCATCGCTAGAGTTGTAAAAGCAGTAAGCATAAAAGAGAGCACAAAATTATATAAAAATTGTTATTGTAGGTGGCAAAAATGAGAATTGTGAGACAATAAAACCAATAAGTATCGTAAAGCAGTCAACCGGAGCATACAAAAGCCAATTTTTCTATGAAAACTTTTATTTTTCGGAATCAAATGGCACTGTCGAAATGCATACATTGTTTTCATATTAATGCACAACTGCAGATGTTTCATTTTAAATTTTTTTTTTCGATTTTTCAAAAATCATCATCGCTGACTATGTTTGCTGTTATTATAGGAAGAGTTTTACAATTAACATCCAATAGAAATCAGCATCGTCATATTAGATCAGTAAAAAGGTAGCTGCGTAACGTACCTTCTTCCTATGCTTATTATTTTTGCACGCGTACACACAAAAAGTTAAATTAGACAAAAATGGATAAAAAATTGATGAATAGTTTTGAATTTTTTTTAAAGTTGGGGTTGTAATAGCTTACCTTCCTATCTGCTTATATGCCAACCCTTACCGTCATTTAATCATATTTCACAGGCATTGTCAGACTGTTTGAACAATACAATGCACACACATGCATGCATGTGTATATACTGGAGAAACAGAAACACGCATTTTAAAATATTTTTGTTGCTGTGCTGCTCACGAGACAAATTCTGTTGTGTTCCTTTAATAATTTATTTACTTTGAGGGTTCTTGAAGGATTAAATTGAAAAAAAAATCTCAATTCAATTTGAGACAAATTTTTGGCGCGAGGCACAACAACAACTGTTTGAGGAAATTTTCTCTGTCGACATTTTCTCACATTTTCTTATTCATGAGTCGATGATTTACTCGGATTTTCACGCTCGTCCCCCAATTTGATTTTCCAATCTCCGTTCACACTCCTTTAAAATTCCGGCATCATGTTTGCTTTACGGCGCATAAAAAAATAAACCTCTTTTTTTCTCTCCTTCAATCCAACCCCTTTCGGATGTGTATATGCATATACGGTATAGATACAGCTAGAAAGAAAGGGAACAAAAGGGTTTATGTAAAACATGACGCAATTTCTTCGAATCACAGTCGTTCCCTTCAATTTGATTTACATAACATAAAAAATTTAAATTCTGTGATTCGTTGTTTGTTGAAATGCTAATCGGTGTACAAATGGAGAACTTTATGCTGTTGCTTTAGGAAATTGTTATTTGCTTCATGCACTGGGAGTTGTTTTGAATAAATTTTTCTGATTTTGATTAAAAATGGTCGTTTAAAGAATGTTTATTTTAATTAAATTAAGTCGAGTATATTTTATGGATGATGTCTTGTTGAGACGCATTTTTGTATGAAATTAAGGTGTTGGTCACTTATTATGGACTGCTAAAAAATAGTTTTTTGACTCCATTTATCACATAGCTTCAGATATCCCAATGTAATTGGAGTCGTTCATTAATGACGTCATAGAAGGTCCCCCTCTAAATAGGTTTAAAATAATAATTTTTTTCGGACGTCATTTATGAATACCTCAACTTTTAAGAGGCCATTCACTTATGATGCCCATCAGTGGTGTACCCAGGGGGGGGGGAAGTGGGATGAAAATTCACCCACCTTCTCTGAAAAAATGGCCCAAACTGAAAAATTATTTAAAATTACCAGAGTTTCACCCTTCCCCCTCCAAAAATTCAGGATAGGCCACTGATGCCCTTCATTTAGACGGAAGAGGTTTTGAGATTTTGTGACTAAAGTGTCACAATGGGAAGACCATGAAGAGGAGGGGGGGTCTGAAAATCCCATTTTTAGATAGACATCATTTATAAATAACCCCTAAACTAAACTGAATTACAAGTCAACTGCAGAATTCATTGTAATATCCTAATTAATTTCCTACCCAAAATGCAGACCAAAATTCATCCACAAAAACGTGTCAAAAATCAACATAATTTTGAATGGAACCGCTCAAGTCATTCACAAAATTTCGTTAATACAACAAAATAATGACAAAAAACTACATAACAATTTCTATAGAAATAAATCTCTCTTTTATTTGTCTGCATAGAGCATAAATTTAAGAAAATGAGAAGCATAAAACATACGTGCTAGAAATGTATTGATTTGAATAACAAAGGGCATTAAAATTTTCCTCTATATACATATTTATGCGCATGCTTTTGTCGAAAAAAAAAATTATAACAACAAAAACGTAAAGAGAACTGTAAAAACGGCGATACAAGTTGTGCATAATGGTAGTAGCATATAACTTTATAGGCTAATGACAACGACTAGGTAAATTGCCATTTTTTCCACCTTTTATCGATATATAACCCGAGATTTTATGACACATGATATATGAGCGAAACTACACAAAATACGTCGTTTATGATTATTATTTATTTGCAAGCGCACAAGACACGAAATGAGAAGGAGAAGAAAAAAATTATTCTATATGATTCGCTTTTAGCATAGTCATTAAATGGGACATAAACAGAAATCGAAGAAGAAATGAAATGTAAAGAATGAAGAAAGAGAAAAAAAAGGCACAGAAAGAACCACGGTAGAGAAGAAAGACATACAGCAGAGAGTAGTCGAATAAACAGTCTAAACAAAAGAAACAGAAGCAATCGAAAGATGCCATAATAATGGTCGATAAGCTCATAAAACATGAATAATATGCTTGGGCCAGCAGCAGTAGTAACAGTCAGTCGTCATAACAGAGAAGTAGGAAAGAGAGAGAGGAATAAAAAGTATGTAGAAGAGAAAGAAATTCAAATAATAAAAACTATCGTTTCTGAAGAAATGAAATACAACAACTATACAATTCGATTGCAATAAAAACTTGTACTGTATACATATAGTGTGTACATATGGCTCATGAGAAAGCATATCAGACGACTATAACGTATAACATTACCGTTTCTCTAATACTTTTTCTGTTCATGAAATTCTTTCTTTTTTCCTTCTTATTGCCTCGACTGGAGTGAAGCAGAAAAATTGAACGAGATGTGTCATTGACCATTGTTTTTGGCCCACCACCGCCGCATCACTTACAAAACTATAACGTCTCACTCTCATCAAACTCGACTCGTCGTCGAGGAAGGAAAGGAAAGAAAGAATTTCGGAGATTTATTTTTTTGGGCATTCGTATGTGTGAAAATAAAGATGTATGGGAGTCTTGATGAGGGTGGACAGTATAACTGACTCATACATATATTAAGTAAACCCCCTAATTAGGAAAATTTTCTTTTTCTCTTTTCTCTTCCGACTCGAATTTTTCCTCCTTCACAATAATCGCATGTATAATAATAAAGATTTTTTTTCTCATTCTCATTTCTTCTTTCTTCTCGTCACATTCGCACATTCGGTGAATGTACGCTTTGTATTTGCAGACAAACATTACAATGAAATGAAAACACATCAGCTTCCGGTGATGCAATTACAATCATTTAACTATCCAAAGAATGTTTCAACGCTCCCAAGTCCATCTTTGACAACGTCGTCGCTAATTAATAATAATAGCCTGTTGACATTTCAAGACATTCAAGACATAATGATGCACCATCATCAGCAGCAGCATCACCATCAACAGCAACAGCAGCACCAATATCAATACAATGAGCGGCAAGTCAAGAAAGAAATTCTGAATGAAAGTTTACAAACCATATCAACTGCATCATCATCATCATCGTCATCGTCACCAAATACATCAACAAAATTGTCACCAAAGCACAGTTCTTTAATGGAGAAACATTCAAAAGTGCATCCATTGTCCGTCATTAAAACTGAAGCATGTGAAAATGGCAGTAAAATTAGTATTAATCATTCTATACAAAATAAGGCTGATACTCATCACAATAGCAATAGCTGTGGACGTACTGTACGTGAAGAACTTGAAGCAAGTCGATGTAAAATTCCTAAGCTTGGTGAGTATGGGAACATTTATGTGTTAAGAATTTTTATGAGAACTAGGTTGGAGGAAGATGCTAGAATTCTTTAAAGTTCTAAAGGTATGCTGACAGGCATGTAGCCAGAGGGTAAATTGGGGGTTAAATCTCCCTCTCGACAAAAAAATTTCTTCAATTTGCTAAGTTTTTGAGACAAAAATACCCCTCCCCCCTAAATCAGAGGCAGTGGCGTAGCAAGATGTGCTCAGCAGCAGCAAAATTGTAAATTGACGGCTCAGTCCTCAAACTTTTGCTTCTCGTGCCAAAACCCTTGCTACACCACTGCTCCTTACTAATAATGAAGCATATAATTATCCAGAACATCTCGTTAGAAGTCATAACTCACAAATGAATTTGGCAAGGAACTAAAGGAAAAAAAATATTGCACTGCAATCCAAAAAAATCAATTTTTGACCCTCATTTTCTGTTAATAATCAGACAATATAATAATGAGCCTAATAATATCCACATGACACTGAAACCAATTTTTTATGATGGACAGTTGAAACGGATAGTTAAAAAAATATCCCTCAAATTATTTATTTATTATATTTTTTTGTTGAAAGGAAAAAAGACCTGTAAAATCAGCAAGACCTGCACACCAGAAAATTGAATAAAGCAGCAAAAATATTATTTTTTTTTTACGAAACTCTCCCCTGTTTATAAATTCCATATGGAATGTTTGTTTGACCCTCAGTCTTATTCAAATCAATTGACCTTTCTCTACGTTCTCTATGACTATGTCTATTTCACATAATTTGATTTTTAAATTTTTTTTCTCTGCCTTTTGCAAACTGTTCATTAATTTTGCTACAATTTTAGAGAGAAATAAAAATGTTATAGTTGAAATTCTGAAGTGGTGACATTCAATGAATTTTTCATTCGGAAACCACAATTAGGGCATAATTTATGCATCAAATTATTCAATTTTGTTTCATTCTTATTTCACGGCATGAAATTGGTTTGCATTGTAAATAATTTAATTTGATTTTTCATGATAAATGTATATGAATTAGATAATTGGAAGTGTTGAAGGCTCCCAAGTAGAGAAGCATCTAAGATACTGAACAGTGAAGATTATAATAGTTTAAATTGACATTCTGTCAAGAATTTTATAAACCTTTGATAGCTCAGTGGGAAGAGCATGTGACAATAAATCGTAAGAGCTAGAGTACGATTCCCATTCGAGGCAAGTTTACTTTTTTGTAGTAAATATTCTAATTAAAGCTCCTTAAGTATATTAATCAAGTTCTAACAGGTATGATGACTGTTTAGGCTTTTGAAGACCATTAAAATTGATCTTTGGTCATTTATTATGACTTCTAAGATTTAAAGGTGGGGAGATAAGGTCTAGAAAAATTGATTGACGTGTCTATATGATGATTGATGATGCTTCTGGTGGGAATCGAACCTAGGAATCTTTATAAAAGTGGGGGTTGCATGTTTCTGGTCTGTTGCATTCCCAGTGAGTTCACACATGACTCAATACCCCATATTCAACTCAGCTTTGATACTCCAGACGCCATTTATGAATTTAAATTTTTTTCACCTAATTCTTCAGAACCCAAACTAATCTCAAAAGTCAAAATTTAGACAAAGTGAATGACTTGCTGCATATTTCAAGCAATATAAAAATTATAATTCCAAGGATCATTTTTTAACATGACCATAAACACAGGAAAAAAATGTTGTAGGGGTTGTAAAAAAAAGCAAAAGTTATTATTGACATGCGAAATGTTTTGCGAGGCATGTTATTTCGGTTGAAAAGGCCACTGAAGGATTTTTTTTTGGTTAAAGAACATTTTCCTGGAAGATTGATTTTACTTTCCTTAAGGGGTTATTAAATTTTACAACATGGAATATAGCTACTGGTCGGAGAATATGCATAGATAAGTAAATACACTCGCATCTGATTATTTCCAATGAATCGATTGAATCTCGGCATTTAATAAAAGAGTAAGGTATTCTTTCAACTGTCATTAATGGAAGTTCGTTAAAAAAATTCAATGATCTGACACATTGTCAGGTAATTTAGTAACGAATCGTTCTGCACAACTTTAATAAATAGTTTTATTTTTTCTGTGTTAAAAAAATACCTGAAAAAATTAAAAATAGAAATAGGAAGAACAAGAAGAAGAAGAAGGGAAGCATAAATTGCGTGTTTGATAGATTCCAAAGAAAAAATCATCATCATCATCATCCCTTACAAAGATTTCTATTGCTCTTGTATATTATTTATGTTAAAGTAAAAGAATGCAATATTTTTAATACCAAATGCAGGTCTAAGAAAATATTTCACAAAAATAAAAAGAAATAAATTCATATAAAAAAATTGAGTAAGGTTTGCAATAAATGAGAATGCACTGAGTGAACAAATTCTATTGCACGACGTCATGTTGTGTGAATGGAGATAAAAATTTCTTCTCCGTGTAATTTCGACACACATGCATTTTTTTATATTTACCTATTTTTTACATAAAAAAATTCAATAAATTTTTTAAAGAAAAAAAAATGAGGGTAAATTGTGTAAGGGATGCATTTCCTATAGATTTTTATGCATTTATTGAAATCTCAACGGATCTTTTACAATTTTTTCTCACGATTTTCTATACCTAACAATTTTCTATACATTAAAAAAATTGCATTTTTTTGGGTAAATTTTTTTATAGAAATAAAAATTGTTCAAGTGAAGTTGCATAAAAAAGGTAAAAATCCTTAAAAATTTTAATACAGATGATTGATTTATGAAAGGATTTCCATTCAAAAAAATGTAGAGATTAATTTTCGTAATTTTTAATGACAAAAAAGAGGTAAAAATTCGATTGAATGAATTTTTTTTGTATAAAAATAAAATTTGGGTCAGATGAAGAAATGAAATGAATTAGAAGTTATAAAGTAAAAATTCTGAATTGACTGTGGTGGATAGAACGCTTATCTTGAATAGAAATTAATCTTTTTTCTGCGATTCATTCAAACTTTAATGATTAATGGACTTTTAATTTAATTTTTTTTAATTTATGAATTTTTGAAAAAATAGGTAATTTAAATAATTTTTAAATAAAAGTCAAAAGTTTTCCCATAGATAAGATGTAAATTTTTTCCATCATTTAATGTCACCAACGAACATTGACCTTAAAAATATAAGAGGGACAATCACACAAGAATTATCTATGAAGATGTATATTGAAAATATTTAGGGAGATTTTTTGCATAAATAGGAATATTTAAAGGGCATTTAAAAATTACTTGCACATTAGAATAGGGAAGTTTAGGATATAAATTTTGATGCATTTAAATAGTTATATGAATTTTTGTTAAAGAATTTCAAGATCTTTTTAGTCCCGTAGAGATAATTAATGTATTTATTTTCGTTATATATCAATTTTGGAATATTTTTCATAGAATGAAGCTTTTTATATTTGCTGATCCACTTTTGAGTCAAACAATTTTTTCGTGATAAACCAAAAATATTTTTTTTATCCAAAAATATCTAAAAATTTACGAAAATTTGAGATTCGAGATTTTTTGAACATACATGATAAAACTGGTCAGGGGAGTATCCAGGGGGTAATTTGGGTGTTAAAACACCACGCTCAGTGAAAATTTTCTTCAATTTGCTTGGGTTTTTTTAACAAAAAATCTAAAAATACCCTAATCTAAATTTTGCCGTTCATACATAAAAATTTCAAAACACTCCCTGTTCTGGGTACGCTTCTGAAACTCTAATTGGAAAAAAATATCTACCCCCCCCCCCCCCAAAAGTTTTGACTACGTTCCTGTTGTAATATCTTCAATTTTGAAACTATCTTCTCACAGACGATGAATATGTATCCAAAATTAATCCCTTTATTAATTTTACCCACCATGTATGCTTGACGTGTGATTATGCTAGTAGATGGATTATTGCCACTAAAACAATAGAACTCTTTTAAATATCGAATAATTTAATGATTACAAAAACTTTGTCGTTCATCCCCAATTTGCGTTAGCCACATTCCCACCCTCAAATATCAATTAATCTGTCCACTAAGCCAAAGAGCCAAAAATATCTACACATCACAATTTTTTCAAAAGAATCGAGGTAAAAAAATGTCGAAGAAGAAATTTGATCTGTAAAGGATATATCCATAAATATGTATGTAGAGCATGCAATTCAATCGATAATCCAAATAGAAATTCTATAACATATTAATATGGAATCGGCAGCAGCAGCATTCATTTACCAATCCATTTCATATGATTATGTATGTATGTATGTATGGATATATCGTAACGGATGTAATTTTTTGGTAATTTTATGAATATTCATCAAGAGAAATAGCTTTGTCAGTAGAAAAAAAATGAAAATATTTAACACATCGTCAATGGTAATATCATCATCATCATCGTCATCATAGCAATAATAATATTATAGCAGCAGTCACAAAACTCATTTTGCTCTCTCACCAGCAACGAAAAATTCTTCTCATTTATTTCTGTTGGCAATAATCATTTTCATACAATCTCTGACAATATAATGTGCAAAAAAAAGAAAGAAAATTCTATTTGGAGCGGTGCTTCGTGTCTCGAGACACACTAAGACACGAAAGTTTTGTCGCTGCTGATACTGCCACTGTTTTGTATACATTGTTCCTTCCAGTACATAATTTTTTTTTTGTTCAATATTATAGCGAGGAACAAAAAGAAAAATAATGAAAGGAAATTATTTTGATTAAATACGTTTGAAGCATAATAATGGAGCAATGGAAAAATATTTTTCATAACATCTCATCTCTCCCTCTCACTCACTCACCAGCTTCTTTCTTTCTCCATGGGAAGATGTATGGGACGAGATGTGAAATGATATTTTTTATATGAAAATTTTATGATATAAATTTATGCTTAAAACAAAGCAAGAAAAAAAAATATCCAAAGCTTTACTTTTTGTCCATTCTCTCAGCAATAACTGATGCTATGCATAGTGTAAAACCAAAACCCCGCCTTTTTACATACATTATTATTATTATTGTTATTTTTATGTATTAAATTTTTTTCACTTTTTTATTTTTTCATATTCCGCTTCAGATTTTTTAGCTTTTCAGTGTAAAAAAATTGTGAATATATGCGGAGGAACAACACATGCATCCCTACCCTTCTCTCTCTCTCTCTTCGAATATTCTCCGCATAACACAAACAAACGCATGCATGAAGGGGAAATTTTCTCCGTCTATATGTGCTCGTGTTTTTGAGAGCTTTTTCTTTTTTGTACATCTACGCTCTCACCACCTTAGGCACACTGCTTAGAAAAAAAAAATAAATGTATACAATATTATTTTTCTCTATATTTATATTTTTTGGGGTTTAGTCATTCTGCATATTTGAAACGTTATAGTCGCAAGTTGTTATGCGGTTGCTTAGAATATTTTGAATATCATTCATCAAATTAGATTAAAAATTTGAATATTAGATTTTTTTTCAAGTGTAATACGAAAATACAAGTGGATACGAAAATTAAATTTTAGTTCCAAAAAAAAGACAAAATTGAGTTTTAAGTCGTCAGACATTCAGATAATTAGAAATGAGAATTTAAAGTGACGGAAAAATAATTAAAATTAAAAAAAAAATAACAAAGACAAAGAACAAATAAAAGTGTAATGTTATTGCTACCATCAAATATGGTTTTCTCAAAAGTTCGATCGTGGAATGATGTGAGCGAGTGCGAGAAGAATAATAACAACAATAATTCAGTAAAAAGTGACATTCTTTGTACACCACCGAGATGTATGTTCTCATTGTTTTTTCACATTTAATTTACTTTCCAATTCCTCTTGCTTGTGATGCCTAAAAGGGATCTGTTTGGCGTCAGCAATCTGCAAATATGCATCGACATCTGATTTCCATGAAATTTTTAAATTTTTCGTCTCTCTCTCATTGCCCCACACACCTTTTATCTTCGTCTTCTTTTTTTTATTTTAAACAAATGGTTTTCTGCTGTAACTTACAAAAAAAAATATCATTTCATCCCTTAAAATTTATTTCACAAAAAAAAATTGTTCATCTACCTTTGTTACCTTCTTTAACGATCGATATGTGTGTAGGATGCGATGCATATTGTGAAACCTGAAAAAATGCATAGAAAAAAAGGAAGAAAGAGAAGAAGAAGTAGAAAAAAATGCCAAATCATTAATGTTATTTAGAGATGCATAATTTATGGATATTTTTATTCTTTCAACAAAGAATTGAAGAAAATTATTTTTAAGGGCAGGAACGCATCTATTCTTTTGACTCCTAAATGAATTATACGCATTTAAATGACAATTGGTCAAAGGAACACATTTTTCGTCTAATTATTTCCTTTACATCACATAACACCTTTAATTTCACATCTAATCAGTCGTGTACGACTAGCATGTGGACACATTTACAAATTTTATCGTTAAACATAAAAAAAATGTTGTGCCTTGTTCTTGTTACGCATTTCAAAAGACGGAATATGGCCATATCCGTAAGTGCATTAAAGATTAAAACGACATCAGATGGTCAAATGTATTCATCGGTACAGTCAAACATATTTATATATTCGGACATGTGAATAAGGCATAAAGGAATATTTACATAAACAAATATGTACTCTTTTATTTTCTCTTCTGTGTGTTTTTTTTGGGTTGAAATTAAATTTTGGCTCTTGAATATCCAATGATGCGTACGAGGGACGTTTTTATGTTGATTCCTATGTGGGCAATGAAAAAATTTTTTTGCGCATTTTTTTTTCTTTTAGCAAAAAGGATAAAATTTTGGGATTTTAAGTTACTGACTGACTGTCAGGCATGAAACTTAATATTTTTTTTCTATTTTTTCAAATTAAATCAATTTTAAGTCAGCATGAAAAATGCGCTCTAATTGAGAATTCAGTCCATGCCATTCCAAACCAATCCTAAATTCCTCACATTTGCAAAATAAATAAATAATGGACCGAATAAAAATACATTTTGAATAATTCTTATTTCTTTTATACTTGCAGATATCCCATTGAAGAGGTCCTCAAAGTCACCGTCACCAAGTCGTTCAAACGGTAAGTTGAAAAACAAAAAAAAGAGTCATAACAAGAGTGAGAAGAAGAAATTTAATCCATTAACATGAGCAGCTCCCTTACATGCTGTATATATTTCCCATAAATCTTCCATACATCGTGGAACTTAATAAAGTTGAGAGTATTAAAAAAGGAAGAAGAAAAAGCATTTGAAACACCTCAGTTTCTATTGAAAACATTAAGAAACTTAATTCCCTTTTAACATAACAATCAAACATCCATAAATCGAATATTTATTGAGGCACATACTAGCAGCACCCGAAAAAAGAGGAACAATATAACATTGAGTGTTCGTACACGAGACTAGCACACTTCCTTGTCGTTAAATAAATATATTCTTTAAAAAGAAATAAAAAACTTTATAAATAGCTTCCTTAAAGAACCCCGTAACCCTTTTTTTATTCTTTTAAAATGATCATGCATGATGATGTAAACGAAGGCATCAATATTTTAACCCCAAAAGGTAAAAAGGTTGTAAATGTGATGAAATCTCTTTCGTTTCACTTTCAATCCTTGAACTTTCTTAAAAATTAAGGTTTTTCCATTTCATTTATTTAAAAATTTATCATCTTGGTCTGAGATTGAGATCTTTCCCTTTCATTCGTGTGTCATCTTTAAGGAGATAATGAATAGAAATAGGAGAATGGAAAGAAAAGGGGGTTAGATCATAATCAGCTCAACATATTTAAACACAATAAACAAGTTCTTGTGTCTTTAAATTACCTAAAAAAAGTAATAAGATTAAAAACTTAAGAGGTTTAAGGAATTTCTTCCTTTTTCAAGAGTTAGGTGTCTTGAGAGAAATTTGAGCAGAATTTTTAGTTTTGTGAGCATACTTTAGAGCAGTGTCTGCTAAACTTTGTGACGCGGTAGACTGATAGCAGTGTAGCAAGTTCAAGAATGCCAAAATTTACCATTTTTTTATACAAACCCTTAAAAAGGTCGTAAAACTAAATTTCGGCATTATTTTTATATTTTGGTTCCAAATTATGCATTTTACCTAAAAAACTTGAAAAATACTAGTGAACCAGCGGCGTAGCAAGAGTGTTTTTGCGCCTGGGGTAAAAAATCTGACTCTTTAAATTGGGTTTGTGGCTCTTCATTTGAGATATTGTTCCTTATTACATTAAGATCCAGGGACTGCATCCTCGGTCAATTCCTAGTTGCTACGTCAGTATTTCTATCTGTCAATTTCCAATTGCATGCGTAATTCTGTCAATTTATAGTATTTTGAAAGATTTCAATAAAAATTTGAAATTAAAGTCCAGAAAAAATCCTTCTTTAAAGATGTTATTTTTTTTATTTATGAATATTCATCCACACATATAAAAAATCGATGCTCAATATACATATTCCTTCAATCGAGTAGCAAAAGAGAGAGAGGAGAGTAAAAATCAAAACATATGATGCACAAAATGAATTTAAAAACGTGAGGTGCATAAATAATAGGAAAAATGAACATGCTCGACCAAATGATTTTTCGGACAAATTTTCTCATTCTTTTCTGCCCGTTGCTACGCTTTAATGAGCAGCAAAAAGGGTTCGAAAAATTTAAATTTTTTACTATATTCGTTTTGCCTTTAAATACGTGATCATATTTTCATTCTTTAAGACATTTCTCTCGTCTATGGCTGTAGATTTTGACAAGGTATGGAAGTAAAGAATAATTTTGCAATTATCACGAAATAAAAGTCTATAATAGCAATAATTATAGAGTGCAGCTATTGACTGAACATGCTCATTGATAAACTCTTCAAAGTGCAGTCCTATAAGTGTATATAGCAGCAATTGTTATTAATTTGAAAGAAAATGAAATACAATTTGTAGCGATTGATTGATTTTGACGTAGAAAGTTACGTTTAATCATCGATAAATGAAGAAAATTGAGTAAGAAGGGGTGAAATGTTGTTCCTTTCACACGTTTATTACATTTAAATTGATGGATTACCTTCAGGAGAAAATAAGACTTCATTTTACACCCAGCAGTGCAATTCTTTCTATATTTTATTCGAGTGTTGAATTAAAAGTCATTATTTTTTGACTTTTCTTGTTAGCAGAGTAAATCCATTGTTGAGATGCCTGCGTGTGCTAATAATCCTCCATTTTATACTTTAAATAAAAATTTCATGGCATTTTACAAATCTAATTTCCATGAACTAGCGGCGGTTCTACCCCTTCAAAATTTAGACAATTTTCATTTTCATTTTTTAAAAAACGCAAAATCCTATCTGTAGTTACCCTCACTGTAGTTGGATTATCGAGGGTTGTTGTTGTTTTTTTGTTCTCTCTTAAAAGTTAAAAATGACGCGACTATTCTGATGCAACATGAATGATTAGAGAGATTTTACATTCCAAAAAAATATAAGTTGGAAAATTGATGATGATTAAGATGGTTGAGGCGTATCATTTGGTTGAATTTAAAGCTAATGATTTACTTTTTTGAAAATGAATCTTTTGAAGTTTGATGCTTTAGTTTCATTACGATCAGGGAATGGTACAATAGATTTAGGTTCATTTGGAGTCACAGTACCCTCAGTTGGATTCACTGAGTCTCTAACACGCTTTTCCAATTATATTATTATTTATTACGATCATTTGAAATGCAGAAAGTCTCCATGAAGAAAACTAAATTTCAAATGAGGTCCAATTTTTAGGATGTAGGAGGTGTCTGTTCATAAAATTAATGATAATTTTTAGGGGTCTAAAAATTTCATTATTTGAAAAATAATTTTTAAGTTTTTGAATTTTTTAAAGCCGTTAAAAATCTATTAATATTCTGAATATTTCTCGGACTGAGAATCGAACCTATAACTTATTGGTTAAAAGTTATTTAACCATTACTTATCCACCGAGCCATGTTAATGCTCAAGGCAATTTTTCAAACACATATGAATTTTTTTTAAAAAAAATCAGCATTTTAAATTTTAAAAATATTTTTAATGTGCTTATTAAAATTATTTTTCAAAAAATATTTCTATAATTGTGCAATAAATTACTAAAAAAATACCAGCCTCAGTCATGCCTAAGTCAGCTAGTCAAAATAAAATCAATGCACACCCTAATCAATAAATTTATTAATAATTCAGAGAATGCGTTATGACATGAAACTAGCTGTTGTTTGTACGTATCAGTTGCAATTTTTATGACGAAAAAAAGGAAAGCAATTTTAATAAATCGATGTTGGTTGAAAAAAAGAGAAAAATGAAATTTATGAATTGCCAAATGAAAAAAATGGATATAATGTGATGTAAATTGCACAAGTTAAAAATAGTTTGAAAGGGTGAAATTTTATACATAAATGTAGTGGCATGATGCTCTATAGTATTACGTACAATATGTAACATAAGAAGCAGATGGAACATTCTGTAACAGTTAATAAAAATTAATCAATTTTTGTCGGAGCTTGCTTTCAAATGAAAATGATGGCGTAGGTCAAGAATATATTTTTTTTCTCTCTCCTTTTCACTCGTCTCATTCTCTCTGTCTCTGTCTCACTCCTTTTGTGTCTGTAGTAGACGAGATGAATAAAAAGAAAATGAGTAAATATTGTGCGTGTGATTGGTAATAGAAAGGAATAAGAAAACCCAAAATAAGTAAAACTTTTTTCCTGTGCTTTTATAATTCATTACAGATGGAGAAAGTAGTGATGAGGGTAGTTATCGAGAGAACTCAAACTCAAGTCCACCGCTGCCAAAAGATGATCACATGAGACCGCTTAACTTGGTAAGTCAATTAAGTGCTAATTATTTACAAAAACAGTATTAATTACATGATTGTTTGACTATTGTCGTACACAGATTACCGACACACGGCAATCCCCATCACCATCATCACATCAACATAATGCTGCTAATCAAATGAATATGGCATTGGCAGCACTTCAGTCTCAATTACCACTAGCTCCATTATTTCTTCAAAATCAATTGGGAATGGGTGCATTGACTGGTCTTCCCACGGGTGAAATGAATTCATTACAGCAAGCTCTGCAAGCACAACAAGCACAATTTCAACAGCAATTGCAAAACTACATGCTATTACAAGCAAGTGCAAATCATAGTGGATCACCAGCTCAAGCAGCTGCAGCACAACTTCTGTTGCAAAGTCAAGTTCAACAAGCAATGGCACAAGCTGCACAGCAATTACAGGCTATCCAAAAGCAGCAGCAAAATAATTTAAAGAGAACACATGCACAAACGGAATCAACAACGACAATGACTATGACTAGAAGTCCATTACATACGCCTGAAAGTCCATTATTGGGTAGCAATCGAACAACACCGCCTAATTCGATGACAGCACAATTATCAGCAAGTGGTGGAATTTTAACGCCAGCAACACCAAATTCAGGTACACATCCGCCACAAAAGACACTCACAACGGCCGCACGAACGATGGAGGCACACGAAGAGACGACCGATTTGGAAGAACTAGAACAATTTTCAAAAACATTTAAGCAACGTAGAATAAAGCTTGGCTTCACTCAAGGTGATGTTGGCCTTGCGATGGGTAAACTTTACGGAAATGATTTTTCACAAACAACCATATCAAGATTTGAAGCTCTCAACTTGAGCTTCAAGAACATGTGCAAACTAAAACCGCTTCTTCAAAAGTGGCTTGAAGATGCTGATCGTAGCTTAAATAATCCTGGAGGGTAAGTTGAAGTTTACTGTATTTCTTTGCCTTAGTATTTTTCAACCTACAGTTCTGATGAAATCTTAGCAAAATTAAAAACAGTTATTAATTATTTTTAATCCACACAGAATGTTCGGACCAAGTACATTGAGTAGTCCATTATCAACACCTGAGAACATGGGACGACGTAGGAAGAAGCGTACATCAATTGAGACATCCGTTCGAACGGCACTGGAGAAAGCATTTTTTATAAATTCAAAGCCAACAAGTCAGGAAATAGCGAATCTGGCTGATAATTTGTGCATTGAGAAGGAAGTCGTAAGAGTCTGGTTCTGCAATCGTCGACAAAAGGAGAAACGTACACATCCTGGCATGAATCCAGAAAGTCCTGATGATTCATTGGGCAATGGTTCTAGCATGTTTGAATTGGCTTCACATTACACATCATCAATGAAGCAAGAATGACCAGCTCGTCGAAATTCCGTTGCATAAATCTCGACTTCTTGCACACGTTAACTGAAAATATAAAGCTATTCCCCTTCTATTCTTTCTCATAATTCTTTGTAATATATAGCCTGACAACAATAATAAGAAGAAGAATAATAGGAGTAAAAAAATGAAAATTATAAGCAACATTCCAGAATCGCCGCAATGTCATCAATTCCCATGACTGTGATAACGACAGATTTCCAAGAGGTACAGTGGTAAATAATTTGAAAGATAAATGATATGAAAATAATAATAAATAATTAAAATTAATTAAAGTTAATACTTAAATATGATGATTGTAAATGAAAGAAAATGAAATTCTTGAAAAGCATTTTATAATACACAAGATGACTATTTTAATGACTAAAAAATATTTCACGAAAGTAAGAAGATAAAAAAAACATTGTACTTTTAAGGTGATTAGAGCAAATTTTAGAGAAAATGAAAAATAAATAAAAGAAATCGTGCTAAGTGTTTTTGTCCAAAGATTAAGTGTCTTTACTCTCTTCATACTTTTAATTGCTTTTGAATTTTCAGAGCTGCAGTTAGCTGGACTTAATTTAGAGGGAACATCAACTTGTCTCTTTTATTTTCACTTTCATAAATAATTTTAAAAAAATATTTTTCAAAAAAATTTGAAAAATATTTGAAAAATATTCTATAAAATATTTTTTGGTGTGGCAGACCCCTTGGACTCAGGGGAAGTCTGACTTCGAGATAAAAAAATTTATGAAATTTTTTTAGCCCCCCCTTAAAAATGAAAAAGTATTAGAACAAAATTCCAGACCCACCTATCGAGAGATTGGACTCCTTTCTAAAAATTTTTGGCTAATATAATAATTTTTTAATTCAGTGACCCAAGGGGTCATTCACTTATGACGTCCATCAAAAAATGGGATTTTTAGAACCCCCCCCCCCCCTTGTCACAAATTTTAAATTCAAAAAAATTTCTTTAATTTAAAGTGTCACAAAATCTCAGACCCCTTCCCCCCTCCCCCCTAAATCATGGACGTCATAAGTGAATGACCCCCAGATACATATCTGAAAAAATTTCAAAGAAGGAGTTTTATTTTTTGTATGGGGAATACCTGAGGAGGGGGGAAAGGGGTTCTGAAATTCTTTAAAACCACTAGCAAATTGAAGAATTTTCCATCGAGGGAATTGGATTGCCTTAGCTACGTGCCTGCAGAGAACCTAAAACGGTTTAATATGTGTCTGGGAAGGGGGTCTATCCCTAATAGTTCCTGATATCCAGAAATTCTTCTATAGTGGGTGTAAACGGAAAAATTAAGAGGGGTACTTAGTTTTGAAAAAAAAATTTACAAGAGCAGCCTTGACCTTTAAGTACCCCTGTGCTTGTCTTCAGTTTAAACTACACATAAAAACACTCTAAAATATATTTAAAGTCCATTACATTCTCTCACATACAGATGTGTATTTTCACAATATCCTTCAACTCTTATAATTTCATATTCACATTCTGACTACCTTTTTTATTTTTCTAAAAATATACTCCATATGAAAAGTGATGTAGATGATAATAATATGAATATGAAAATCAGTATGAGGCTAATTTCGAATTCAAAAATCATATTTTATTCAAATTGAGTTGTGAAAAATCACAGAACCATAAAATTCATCTTTTGCTCCTTTACTTCTTCAATAATATCCATACACGTTACCGTAGTCAGACTGAAGGATTTTATTCACGAACCTGAATTGGGGGATTCTGTTTTGCATGAATAAATATTCACATCGTAAAAATAAGAAAATTTCTTCTTTACATTTTGGATCGATTTTTTTCCTGCTTCTTCCTTAAAAATGAGAACAGAATGAAGAGAACATGCAAATCATCATGAATATTTAACAAACATTTTCCTCTCTTCTCCTCTCCTTTATTGCTTTTTTTTGGTCAGCCATTTTGAATTTCCATATAAATGACACTATATGCTGCTAAATTCATCAATACTGTCATCATCAAGTATGCCATGATAAAATCAAATGTGAATATTTAAATCAACTATGTGTGTGCATTTAAATTGACAAAAAAGGAAGGGAATCCCTTCTTCATTGTTCAAACATTTACATACCCAATTTGAATGAGATTCTCTTGATGACGAAAAGGATAAAAAAAGGGATATAACAAGTCGTTTGAAAGAGTTAATAAAAAAAATCATCTTATAGTGAAAAGATCCCCTTGAGAATGTTAAGGATAACCCCTTGTTTTTTATTATTATGTATTGTGTATGTATGCGATATAATTATGTAATTCTTCAACAATTTCAACCCCTTCGATATATCCTGCCTACTCGTTGCCTTTTTTTATGATGATGAATGCGGTTAAAAAATGAACTGTTGAATTATGGGGTCGATTTACATAAAATTAAATGCCTTTTTATTAACAATTTGATTGAGTTCCTTCCTTTATTTGACATGGAAATTTATACGTTAAGTGTTATGTTTTCCTGCGTGAAGGGTGAATTGTCACATCATTTGCTGTTCCTTTTTTTATTTATTCGTTAACAGGTATATCATTATGCATGTAACTCGTTTATTATACCTTCCTATGCAATTGATGACAATCACGTAAATGATTTTTATTTTTTGATCGACTGTATCACGAAACTGCAACAGGTATAATGCTTAATTTACACATTTATCACTCTACATTAACATTTATAATTAAAGAAGGGGATTTTTATTTTGGAATTGAGTAAATGTCAGTGAATGAGCATTTAACAGCACATTTTTAATATCATTTTCAATTTTAAATTTCATATTCGGGTGAAGCTCATTAAAGCGTTGAGGAGAAATAAACACTCAGCGTCAAAACGACCAAAAATGTTGTTTTAACATAAATTATACAAAAATATGTATTATGGACTCATATTCATGAGAAAGACTGGGAAATAAATATAAAAAAACTCAAAAAAATTTAAAAATGATGAAGAAAGCCGTCAATGAAATAATTACACGATACAAATACATTCCATCTCTTCTTTTTTATTGCTGGAAATTACTTATTCTGAATTTAAAGATGTTTTAAATTTTAAATTTCTTTCCAAAGTTCCATCAACAATGCAAATTTTTCCTCTGAATTGATTTTATTAAAATTCTCTTACATAAGTTCCTTGTAATTTTGTTTGCTGTGTATTCTCTTGCTGTTATGTCTTCAGATCGAAAGAAAATTATTCCTGAGAATGCTGTTCGTTAAATGGCTTGAGGCTATGATCGTAGCCTAGAGTTTGATGATGTCGGACACGAACTTCCACTTGAGAAATATTTTTCAAATAAATTAAAGCACTAAGGGGTCATTCACTTACTATGATCAATTTTTAGGGGGGAAAGGGAGTCTGAGATTTTGGAACAGGTAAAATTTGTAACATGGGAGGAGGGGGGGTCTAAAATTTCATTTTTTTGCGTAACGTAGTAAGTGAACGATCCCTAATTTTAAACAGAATCATCATGGTTGTTTACAAGAGCATAGCAGGGTTATTTCCAAGGGGGTTTGGGGGGTTAAACCTCCCCCCATTTTTTGAAAATCAATACGGTCAAAATTGGACCAGATACCAAAAAAAGGTCATGTCGATGCTCCTGGAGAATAGTAACGTAGGGTTCCAAATGGGTCCTGTAATTTATGAATAACCCCTTAGCAGTATTTACATCAAAGTTCATCAATTTTTTAAATTTTATTCTAAAATTATTTAAAATTCAAGAATTTGAAAATGATAACAATCCTACTTGAAATTTTGCCCAAAAATATTCTAGATCCTAACAATAACCAGCCGTATGTCTCATAACAATTAATCGTATACCACACATAACTTCTGTTAATGACAGAAAATTAATAGACAAAATGAACTTCAGACTCAGAAAAATAGAATTCCATTCAAAAATGTGACCAATAGTACGTGATGAACGTAAGTAGTCTGCACTTCTATATATTTGTTTGATGATTAACAAAGATATATTTGAAGACATGAGGGTTGGTAATGTCTGAGAGGAGAGAGTGAGAATCGAAAATCATTGGCAAAAGGGGTTTTAAAGTCATAATGCTTCACAAATTAAGGAAGTGTGCTAAAAGGACTCGTGCCTGATTGAAGATTTTTCGCAGATGTAAGAAAAGGTGAGTTTTTAATGAGAAAAAAGGAAGATGTTTACTGTCTGTTTCATGTTCAAATGGAGGAATTATTGCAAAGAGGGAAGCATTAATTTTCCTGACATCAAGTTGAACAGTAAATGGACATCGTCATCAGTCATCATTTTTTTCGTACGTTATAAATAAGAAATGTTCTATGGAATGAATATTTATTCATGTTGATTACCTTATCCATTTACGATGTGCATCATCAAATACAATTTTATTTGCTCTCATTTCACATCCATTTCTTCATGTTCCTTATTCTTCAGTCTGAATTCACATTTTTTATAGTTTTTTCTTTTTCTCTCTCTGGAAAATGAATAAATAGTAGATGGATGGAATGTGAACAAAAGGAGGGTGCATTCTTAGCAACATAAAACTTCAATTGAAGAATATATTGCCATATATGCATATACATGTGATATCTTATAAAACTATATAATGTGTAGGTGGGAGTAGCGTATGAAACATGTGGAATGGGGTTGATTTTATTGCAAACACAGTCAATGGATTTACATTTGCGAGAAGAGTAAAGAATGGAAAATTTTTGTGATTGATTCTAATTATGAACTTCCGTGTGGATTATTTTATTTTTTAAAAAACGTGACACATTTACTTATTTACAGAAGTTATTCAGTTTTCTAATAGGCTTAAGATTTTTTTTGGAAATCCACAAAAAGGACTACTATTGGGCATTAACTTAGATAAGGAGCATAGTCAGAGGATCCAAGTGGACTCAGACCCCCCTTGTGATTGAAATTTGTATGAGAAAAAAATCCAGGTCCCTTATCCATCATCAGGTCGAACCTCCAAAATTTCTGGCTACAAAAATCCAAGTTCTTATTGGTCATCATTTGTAAATGCCTCCTGATAAAAAAAAGCTCAAAAAAACAAAATTTTCCTGCATGGAAGTTAAAATTGAGTTCAATTTAATGCCACAAAATGAATATACAGAGAACTGGACAGTTCACCCGTAATATAAATAATATTGATCTCGTAAAAAAGTGTACGGATACTGTTTAGAAAATTTATTTTCCTCTTGAGACTAACTCATGTAGATGGACTTTTACTTCAGGTTGATTTAGCAACGAGCAGCAAAAATGTACGGAGAGCATGTCAGGGGACAAAAGATGAGAAAAAAGGGACATTATTTGGAATTATTTGCATATGAAATTTTGTGTTCAATTTCCTTTTAGGATCGAGATAATGCAGAAAAGATCCAGGTTGTATTAGTGGATAAGACTTGAAGATGTAAGCTCACCTACTCATTCCCATAATATCCATATCTCAGATATTTATGGCCTCTTTTTCTCTCGTTTCCATTTTCCCTCATTTCAACAAACATTATTTCGAAATTGCATGTGAATGGTCAATGAAAATGCCCTCGATGTCGTAAATTTTATGAAAAACCAATATCAGATAATCATGAAATATATATATGGAAATAATTTATGATGATTCATCATGTAAATTACTCGTAAAACCATCGCTGATGAATGGTTACTGGCTTTTAAAAATATCACTTAATTTCAGGTTTAATTTTGGATGTGCTTCGAGGTGGATGCAGCGCATGTAATCAAAAAATTATGGGTTGCTTTATAAATTACGTCTAACTTTAAGGGAGGTAGTAGAGTTTGGAGTTGTGACAAGTCTATCACAAGTGACAAGATTGGATAAAATTTAACGGTCATTTAAAATTCAAATTTAACGGTTATTTTAAAATCGAATTTAACAGTCATTTTAAATTTGAATTTTGTTGCAGATTTTATAGCAAGTAGCGTAGTTATACGCCCTTTAGATTTAAATTTTAATGGCAAATCGTGGACGTTATTTTTGCAAAATAAATTTTTTGATGTACGTCACTTATAAATGACCCCTGAGCATGATAAGTTCTTGAAGAAAAAAAATAATTCCATTAATTAAGACAGTTCTTAATTAAATTACGCAATATTCAGCATAAACACAGTCTGTGCATCACGAACCTAATAAATTTCATTCTTTATATGCAATTAAAATTGTAGCCTAAAGCCTTTTTTCATGTAATTTTTATTCAAATTGAATGCTTTTTTTTGACATCATCGTATCAAAAAACTACGCAGCCGGTAAATTTCATTAAATTATTGAAAACCGATGAAAACTCATAAATTTTTTATGAAATTAAAAATTAAAAACTTAATTTCTTAATTGGACAGTCAACGAATTTTCCAGAACATTCTGACATCTTTATTGGTCTTTATGCGCACGAAAGAAGTGTTATGTTTTATAGACTTAACACTAACAATGACTGAAATTGAAACTATAAAAGTAAAAAAGAAAGAAACAAAAATATTTCAATAAAAGGTTGAATAATAAATTAAGGGATACAGATGTTTATACATTTTTATCTCATATGCACATACACATACCGTACCGAGGGTGTAAATTCCTTTCTGTTGTTCCTGGGCTCGAAAAAAAGAAAGAGATTTTTATATTCACAAATACACATAATTTCACACACATAAAGGAGTGCATGCTTGACCCTCGGTCACACAAATTTCACACCACATCGCATATCTCATTGCAATTTATTTATCATGTCGTGTGCCATATTCCTCATAATATGGATGGAATGAAATAAAATAATAATAATATCAGATGGACGCCCGATAATAAACTGCATTTTAATTTGAAAAGAGAATGGTAGCAGCAGCAGGGGTTGCTTAAAATAAAAATATATATAAATTAAGAGCACACAATTGAGCTGAAAATTTTAATTTATGAGTATGAAAGGTGTTACAAACATTTCAATGCCACTTCTCCTTCTTTTTTTCTGTCTATTCTCTACTAAATCAAAACTCTTCATTGTTTAATGTGACAAATATGTATTTCTGATGCTGCTTAATTTTGTGGGCGAAATTCTACTCAAAAAATAAAATTTCATCTCAGTCAACTTTGAATTTCATAAATTTTCAATTTAATCACTTTTCAAAATTTCTTTAATCAAATGACAATACTAACCGATTGGATTAAAGCAAGAAGATCAGCTAAAATGGATCAAAAAGGAACATCCAAAAGCAACACACCTGGAACAGCACCTTCTGCATTATCGTTGAGTAAAGCAAAGTCTCAAAATTCATTTTTCGTTTTTGGAAACGTTTATGTGACAAATCAAGGTGACAATTCCAACAACAAGAAGACCAAAAGTCCAGCATTTGAGGAAGAAGTGTCTAAGAATTTGAATAATGTGAACTCGGAACTCAATTATCTCACGGATGAGCTAAAAGCTAGCCAAAGAATGCTGATTGAACTGAAAACTGTTTTGGAAAAGAGAGAAAAACGGAAGCAAAGTCAAGCAAAAGTTGAAAAATGCAGCGTCGCTAGTAATTTTGACGAAAGTGTAGACTTTTTCCATCCAAATGTGTTTCAGTCAAACGTCAAATTAATCAAAAGTCGAATGGAGCAAATGAACAACAAAGACATCCAGCAGCCTGGGAAGAAGAAGGCTACCGCTGGTCCGCAAGGCCTTGCTACGAAATTTCCTCAAAATTTATGAAGATTGACATGTTTTGGAACTAAAAATTGAATAAAATTCAAACTGTAGTTTTTGAACAAATTTGTGTCTGCTTTTTGTATTAAATTTCAGATTAGTGACTGATTGATGGACCTTTGGAATGAGTCATAAGTTTGTGGAGTCATAGCAGAGTAGAATCTGAGGGGTATGAAGTCATATACAAGTGAATTTTCAATGTTACAACAACTCTTTGTTCGTAAGACAATAGTCTATTTTGTGAGGATGTGAGTTCGATTCCCATTACAGGCCAATCTCTCAATCATGACATAGATAATTGTCAATATGACAAGAATGAACACATACAAAATTACAGGTAAATTTCAAAAGAAAAAAAAATTAATCTCAGTGAGCTTTGAAAAAATTTCAGTCTCATTCTTCAAAAGTTTTCACAAAGACAAACGACAAATCATTTTCAACAATTATTATTCAAAAAGTTCAGGAAAAATGGCAAGCTCAAGTCAAAAACCAGCAACTATGAAGGACACAACTGAAGCTGAATTGTTTGCATTATTATCGAGTGAGAATCAATCTCAAAACACATTTTTCGTCTTCGGAAACATTTATGTGAATAATCAAAGTGAAGGTTCTTCTGATCGTGAAAGCACAAAGGATTCAACGCCATGTATGCCAATGGAATCAACGTCTGAGATGCCAAAGGATTCAACGCCATGTATGCCAAAGGAATCAACACCCTGGATGTCACAAGATTCAGCATCTGAGATGTCACAAGATTCAGCATCTGAGATGCCAAAGGATTCAACGCCATGTATGCCAAAGGAATCAAGACCAGGGATGTCAAGGGAATCAACACCCTGGATGTCACAAGATTCAGCATCTGAGATGTCACAGGATTCAACATCTGAGCATGAAAGCTTGAAGAAATTCAATGATGCTAAGAATCTTTTAGAAGAAATGCAAAATTTTCGTCAACAGATAGTAAAGGAGTTGAAAACGACTATTCTAATGGAAATAAAGGAACGACTAATAAAATATAGAAATGATGGAAGATCTGTTTTCAAATTTGGCGAAAATAATGTAGACGGTGGATTTAACTTCAAGAATAATTCAAAGGTTCAGTCTAATGAACAGAATTGAGTAGTCAATAATAATATATCCATCAAGAACTGATGATTGACATGTTTGGAGATTAACAATGAATAAATTTTGAGTAAAAATGGCATCACAAATTTGACTTTTTTTTTATTAAAATTTGATTAGGGGTCATTCACTTATGACGTCCATCAAAAATTGGATTTTTAGACCCCCCTCCCCCTTGTATAATTCAAAAAAATTTCTTCAATTTAAAGTGTCAAAAAATCTCAGACCCCCCCTCCCCTAAATCATGGACGTCATAAGTGAATGACCCCTTAACAATTTTTGTAAATTTTTAATCTCAGTTGGCTTTGATTTTTTTTTAAAAAAATCATTCTTCAAAGATTTTTCGATCTCACAAGCCTCAAATTAATTTCAACAAGTGCTCTAAAATCCAGGAAAATGGACAAATCAAATCAAAAGTCAACATCCATGAACCACACAACTGAAGCTGTATTGTCTCAACTTGCATCTGGTGAAAATAAGTCTCAAAATTCATTTTTTGTCTTCGGTGATGTCTACGTCACAAATGACATGGAAAACTCAAATCAAGAATCTGAAATTTCGGAACAAGATAAAGAACTTATTGACGAGCTCAAAGAGTTATTTTTAAGAGTTGGTGATGTTACTGAGTTGTTAATGGAAACTCAAAGACAAATTGATGAAGTTGTTCAAATTAAAAAAGACCAATGTTAATGTTTCGCAACTTTTGAGGAACATAGAATACTGTGACTTCCTTCAACAAACCAAAGGCTGGACTTAAACATCTAGAAGTACCTAAACTATCTGTGTATTCAATTCGACAAATAAAAAAATTATTTTTAAAATAAATTGAACATTTGTCTTCATTATTTAGAATGAAAATAGACAGAATGAGAAATTATTTGCATGCTGAGCTGGATTTGAATCTGTGTTGGAATTAAACTGCAATAAAATGTCTTATTTAATAAAAGTTTTCATTTGTTTGTTGGAAAATTAGTTTATTTTGGAAGGAATTGACTGGATTGAGTTTGGAACTTGTAATTGCCATTTAGAATCCAGTGCTAGCTGTGAATCACAATTAATACACAAAGTAGGCAAGAAAATAATTGAAAAACCAAAAATTGAACTTTTTTACTGCTTAATAATTCAATTTTGATAGTGCTGGATCAACAATAATATGTGGAACTGGAACCTTGAAGATCCAGAATATAAATCTATTGTAGGATCAAATTCACAATATATCCAATCATATTCCCACATACAGAAAAGTATAAATTCTATTAGACTTCCTCGAATCCACAACTTAGAATTCCGCTCCTATTTATCATAGAAATGTTCCACAAATATTTCATCCTAAAAAGCAATGAGCAAAAGAAAACAAAAGCCGACACAAAAAACGTTTTAAATGTAAATCATCGGCTACCACCTTTTGATATTTAAATTCTTTAATTTCCAACTCAACAAGACGAGAATTCCCTCAACTTTCCTTTTTGTTTTATTGACGGTAAGATGAATAAAATATTGGCATGAGCAGCAGCAAGCAGCAGTAGAAAAGGCATCACAAGAGGGAGAGATAAAAGAAGGTAGCATAGAAAAAAGAAAACAATAAGGATGAATGAATTGAATGAAGAAGAAATTCGTCGCATGAATAAAACAATTTTTTTATGTCGCACACACACTCATGGATGGATGTGCAGATAGAAAGAAATAATTTCACCAAAAAAATGAGCCAAAATGTATGTTATGTTGATGATAAGATGAAAGGCAAGGCTACCAGAAATTGTTTTTTTTCCTTCTTCTCCTTTCTTATTATCTCACTTGAGTGACCTTTAATAACAGTTTTTATTTAAATTCACAATAAATCGATGAAATTGCCTTTTTTTCTCTCTTCCTCCTTTTCAGCTCCAATGAATGTCAGGTTTTCCTCTCGTATGCGGTTAAATATGTTGAATACTAGCAACAGCATCTTCATTCCATTCTTCTTATTATTATTCTCTTGAATTTCCATTGGGGAGGTCAAGCGCGCGTGTGTTTGCGTATGATGATCGTATTGAAATCGAGAAAGGTAATAATCGAAAAAATTTCAAATTCATCTGCCTTTTTTCAATTTTCTTTTTAAATGAGAAGAGAAAAATTGCGGAGGTTGTGGGATGTTTGTAAGTTTCGTCTACTGTCAAGTGACTTCATCTGGTTGAGTTTCTCTAGAAAAGGTAAAAAATAAAGCTGGTTAGTTCACGACGTTCTATAGCTGCTTATAGGGTGATTCTCCAAATTTTTCTTTATGACCAAGTCACAAGTATAAGCTCCATAGAGTAGGACAGAAATGAGACGTCAGCTTAATGTACAATCAGAGAATTTGTACAAACTAGGGGACAATACCATCTATAGATTCACATGGAAAGCTCTTGGTAGTAACCTAAGTTCCATATAGCAACATGTTTACAGTAAGTTCCATGTAGGTTACAGCTGTACAATAGATTCCAGTTCAATTAGATTCGAAGTGCCTACAGCTGGTTTCACCGAGTCGCTGATACCCTTTACATTATTAAGTGACATGTGGCTGTTCTTAATTTTCCAGCTCCTGAAATTTTACTGAAAACCTAGTGTCTCTATTATTGGATCCAAACCACTCCTTTGATGGCATATCTGTCTCCAATGGATGACAACAGTAGTATTAACCGTTATTTTTTTAATTTTCAAAAACTGTTAAATTTACTTATGAAAATTTGTAACGGTCATATTTTTTTTTGAAAAAATTACATCTTGAAAGTTTCGATTTCGAAGAATAAGAACTGTTTTCGTCCATTTGATCTGTTTGTAGTCTTCAAATGGAGGCTGTGAAAAAGGACAAGTTTACCTGTCGAGTTTTGAATTCTAGATTGGGCTTCAACCCTGATTCTATAATCATTTTTCAATATCGAAGTAATTAGATACTATTACGTCACCCAAGCCACTTCAACTGACATTTTGCTCTAGTGTCAGTAAGGTACATCCTAAATTTCTAAACCAAAAATGCTGTTCCCCTTTTTTTGACTGAAAATAAAATTATTGTCACTTCATTCCATTAAACACCATGATCAAATGTGACCCCTCATTTTAGCATGTCCCATAGCTGGCCAATGTTTGATAACGATACGATACATATTTGTTTATTTATGAAAATTTCGAAATAAACGAGGAGATAAAATTATACTGAAAGCATTTTCATTTTCTTAGTCGAGCATGTATGTATGTAGGAATATAACCCTTAGGTTCAAAAATTTTTATTGACCATCGTATTTAAAAGGCAGAAACAGAAGCATTTTTATTGAACTCATTTTATGGAAGCAGAAGTAGAATAAAGGAGGAAAAACGAGTATGTACATATGTAAAAAGGAGAGGACTCTTGAATTTAAATGAAACATTAAAATATTGATGATTATTGGAATGTAAAATTGATATTAAACATCAACAGCACACACATCCACACAGATGCTCTTTGTGGTTTAATATTCAATATATTACGATGCCCAAGGAAATTAAACTCATTTGCTTGTAATGATTCAATTTATTTTTTATCCATAAAATATTCCCTTTACTTCCTTTTTTGGGACAGTTCCATACGAAACCAGATGAATCGATACAAATGAAACTGCCTGAAAATGCGTTATGTCCACAAATCAGATTCCTTGTCTATGTCTGCAATTGAAATGGTGCATGCATGTGAGTGGGTTTCAATATTTGATGTTTGCGCTTTGTTGAGCCCTAAGGAACAATCAACAGTAATTTTAATAACACTGGATGTATCTTGAAGATTATTATGCAACATGAAATTTCATGAATTGCATAACAATTTTTTCTTCTTCTGTTTTGCCACATGTCTTCTTATGCTGTATTATTTTGATGTCTTTATTTTTTATTTTAGCATTTTTGGATGGAATTTTGATGGGAGGCATTAAAATTATTGTGGCAAAAAATATATTTTTGAAATTTTAATACAAGAGAAATTTATGGGGTCATGCACATGTTACGTCCTCTAAAAATTTATTATTATTAACAAACTCAAGCATTTTAAAGATATGATGGCACAAGAAAGTTTGAACTCAATTTAAGATCAGTAAATAAAACTAGCTCAGGTATGACCAGCAGTGGTGCTGTTATTGAGCAGTAATTTCTCTCCGAGCGACAAAACCCTTGCTTTGCTTTTTATGACCAGACTAGAATTTTCTGATTAAGATCAAAAGTTAGTTAAAAGCTATCCAAAAGTTAGTCGCAGCTAGTTTTTAACTATCTTTTAAATCGTTTTTGTTACTAGGGTAGGCGATCTTTATGATCTATAGTTACAGTGAGATTCGAACCACTTCCTTCACTTTAATTTCACTTCGTAGCTATCTAACCTAGAGTCCTTATATCCATAGACCCCAATGAGCGACAACAGTTCTTATTCTTCGAAATTGGTTCTTATTTTTCGAAATCGAAACTTCGAAGATGTAAAAATTTTCAAAAAAAATGACCGTTACAAATTTTCATAAGTAAATTTAACGGTTTTTGAAAATTTAAAAATTTTAACACTTCGAAATATTTTCAAAACAGTTTTGATTTTCTAAAAAATTAATACTACTTGTTGTCATCCATTGTCATAGACCCAATAAATTTTCTTGCCGAGTCTCGAACCTATAACTGACAGAGTGTCACAGTTTCCAATTACCAAAGCATTCTATAGCTATATCATTCATTTTCACCATCTCAATCCACAGATCTCCTCCACAAATGGATGCTATGATTAGTTCTTAAAAAATAAATATAAAAACCGAAAGAGTTTCAATATTTTTTAAGACGTTCTTTATTCCAACTAAATTAAAAATATTGTAAAAGGATTAAAGCTTAACCATCTTCAAAGTAAACGAACTAGTTCCACATCTGCTCTACCCACAATGTTTTCATTTTTTTATTACATTTTCATTGAAAGCGAAAATTTTTGTTACTTTATACCTGACGTATTTACAACAAAACATAGAAAGACGGTATGTATCATAATCAGCTGTTTGGTAACCGAGTAAAGTATGGCAGTATGTATTGATATATTTCTTTAACCATTGCGTAATGTGTGTATATAGCACATACTTACTAACATAAGTAAGTTGGCAAAAAAAGAAGCAGATAATTATCTCTACAGTCACTTGCTTCGCTTTCAGATTTCACGTGTTTTTTGCACAAAACATAAATTATTCTCATAACTGATGAGTTTAATGACTTCCTTTCGGACAAGCTTAACAAAATGTAAATTGAAATTATTTTCATTTAAATAATATGATGAATTCTTTCTAGTGTGACTTTTTGTATATTATTTTTTTTTTGCGGAATAGAGTTTAGCCTGTGAAATCGGTTTGGCGGTCACGAAATCTAGAAAATCACACAATTAAGATTATGATAAACGGGCGTTTTTGTGTGATTCAAGTCACTTTCTGGTTATTTATTGAGAATTTTATGAGTTTGCTGTATGGAAAGTCCCATTTAGATTTGAGGAAATTAATTTAAATTTTTTAATTGTCACAGAAGGTGCTGTGGAATCATCAATTAGTTAAGACTCAATGATTTTTTGTGCCTAATTTTTGCTGAGTTATTTTTGATGAGTTATAATTGTTATTTTTTATGTTTTTGAGGTTGGCTGCTCGGTATATCCTCGTGAACCTAGTCGACATTCCCATGTCATGCCTCAGGGTCGATTTCTAGGTTTCTTTACCCTACCCTAGCCCATCCTGGGGGGCCTCAGGGGTTTATTCATTTTGACGTCCAAAATTAAACAGGAAATAATGAAAATCCATAGCTTTATGACAGTCCATAATTAAAATTTGTGTGTCAAAAAATAATATTTTTTCAGATACGTCATTTAAGAATGTTCCCCAAAAAATCTCTAAAATTTGAGACTTGACACCAAATTTTCTACAATAATTGTAGATTATTTCCAAAAAAAACACCTCCGAAAGGGTTCCTCCTCTACACTCCGTCCAACTTTCTCATTAGTATGACCAACAACATCATCATCATCACATTTTAATTTTCGCTTTTTCACAAAGTAGAAACTCGCTGATTTAATTAAATTAGCATCATAAATTTGATTTCATTTTACATTTTTGCGCGCAAACTCAAACCAAGCCAACAAAAAGTTATTGTCCAGAAAAGACAAAACTAAATCATTTTCCGCAACAAATAAATTAAATTAAAAATATAATTTATTTTTGGTGGATTTTTGGTGTGTGTGATTTAAGGCATAAGAGTAGCGAAGCTGAATAAACAAAAAAGATAAAGAATATGATTTACATATTATAAAATTTATATTTTAATGTATTTTAATTCTTCTGGGAAATTTAAATATGACTGTTCATAATCTAATTTAATGAGCATTTGTGCTTGCTTTTGTCTATCTCTAAGCATTTCTCGCATTCAACAATCATTCTATGTCAAAAAGGTAAGTATGCATAATTATTATGGAAAGTAAGCAAACCATAAAATATTTTTATGTTAATTGTCTCAGCAACAAACGCAGGTCGACATAGTAAATAGCTATAGTGGGAGAATTGTTTGAAAAGTTATGAAAAGATCGTAATATTTCTATTGTATGAATCGCTTGAGCGCATTTGGGTGAGTTTGACGATGTGCTAAGGAATTAAGATTCTTTCTTACGATAATGACAAGTGGAACTAGCATGTTTGGATAGAGTTTTGACTTTATTTGAATTTTTGTTTTCTAATAATCTCAATTGAGTAGTTTAAGAGCAGGTATGCAGGCATGGGAGGGGTTTTTGTTGGGTCACCCCTCCCATCTTCAATTTATTAGAATTTTTTGAAAAAAAAAACTCTCCCTAAAATTTTAAAATTCAAACAAAAAAAATATTGAACGCCTCCAATTTGGTTCAGAAGTAGGGTCGTTCACTTATGACGTCCATCAATATTCGGCATTTTTGATCCCCTCTCCCAAATAATCATACAAAAAAAATATTTTTTTCAAGTCTCACATAGCTCTAAACCACCCCTCTAAGGCATGTGGTTCGACAATCTCCACACAAGATTAATTTGTTTGGGAAAAATATTAGAATTAGAAAAATATTGGGGGTCCTAGAGAGGTTCATACATCCTCCCCTATATGATGAAAATTTTAAAAATACAAACACTAAGGGGTCATTCACTTATGACGTCCATGATTTAGGGGAGAGGGGGGGGGTCTGAGATTTTGTGACACTTTATATTAAAGAAATTTTTTTGAATTTAAAATTTGTGACAAGGGGGGGATGGGTAGTCTAAAAATCCCATTATTTGATGGACGTCATAAGTGAATGACCCCTTAAAGAAACTAAAATAGATTTCTTTTGGGGGGGGGGGGGTCTTGTTCTTTACTTGGACGTGAAAAAACAGCTTTTGTAGCTGGTAATTGTTCTTTAAAAGCCTTGATAGATTGTTTGGTTCCAAAACATTATTTTTTAAACACACCCCTACATTGAACCGTTCATAGAATGTCATCAGGGACGTGGTCAAATATTTTTGAAGGGGTCCAAATATTTTCTTTATACTAATTTCTATCTCAAAGAGGGGGCTCCAGACCAGAGGTGAGGAAAGAGGTTACGTCACTGCTCCAGACACCCCTGAATGCCTTTGAACTTCAAACTCCTTCTTTTCATCAAAATAAAGAACATCAAATGACATAGTGACAATTTAGCAATTCTAATTTCATGTCACTAAAAAAGATGCTAACTCAAAATTTAAATATGATTGTTAAGCTCATAATATTTATTTAGTTTTTTTTTCGCTATGGTTATGGTTCTTAGCTCTTTGCACCCAATTATTCAATTCAAATTAATTATAAAGTTGCGCTCTTTTTTCTCTTTCATCTTGTTTTTCACATTTAATTTTTTTGGTGGGCCTTAATTAGAGTGAATGTTTGTGTTTATCATAGCTAGTAACATGTTTACATAATTAATGAACATCATAGTTAATTTAATTTTTTTTTGACCATTGTTTTTTAAATATAATTATCATAATAAGATTAATAAATGTTATGTAGATGTACGCAGAGAGCTTCATGATTCATGATTTTTATCGTAAAGCCATCATTCTTGAACAACATATTTTTCAACTTACTTCATAAATGCCTCATTATCGAAAATTTCACCCATAACATGAAAGAAGAAAATCCACCAATTAATTTATTTTTTTGAAGATATTTTATTAAGTGACGTCTTATCAGATGTTGAGCAGTTTTAAGGAAATAAGTAGTTCACAAAAAACAAAATTAATCAAATGCTGAATAGCAACTAAAGTGTGAGTCAGAACTGAAAATATCATGTGATTAAACTTTAAAATTTTAATGTACTTAAGAAGTATTGATAAAGGTACATGACCAGCAAAGCTTGATAACGAGTTTTTTGCGATAGCAAAATGATAAAGAATTTGAATTCATTAAAGTTACTTTTTTGGAACAAACATCACCTTTTTTCCGTTCTCTCTCTTTATCGGCAGTGAATTTATTGTTTCTTTCCGATTCCTCTTAAACCACTATTATAAAAAAAATGACGCATGTTTTGTTATCATGTCAAGCTTGCGAAATAAAAAAAACACCAGAAAAATCAATAAAACTCATTAGGTATCGAGAATAATTGTTGGAAATTTCTGAAATATTTTCGCGTTTAAAATTTAATTTAATCTCTTACTGGAATATGAAGCAGTAAAATTTTTTTTGAAACAACTTTTCTTGCTGATATCAGATTTATGTTGAAATAAATATTTCCAGTGCATTAACTATTAAGTCTTTTAGTTCTTATGAAACTAATAGTAAAACTCAGGGCAAGACTTCAAATTCAAAAGCAATAAGAGGTGTTCGGATCATAGACTATTCAGAAGCAGAAGAACCACCACTCAGGCTAGGGGGTATCCACGGGGGGGGGGGCGGTAATTTGGTTGTTAAAACATCACCCTCAAAAAATTTTTGGTTACGCCAGTTACTAAGGCTAGTTCATTAAACCTTACTTGAAGATAGACTAAGCCGGTCTATGCCGGTTATCTTAGTATTGTCGAGCAACTGGCCCTGAATACGATTCACAAAGCTTTAATTGGTTATTTTGTAATCGAAAGTATTTTGATACCCTACAGACAGTTTGGTAGCAAAGACACTTTAATACTCATAAGCCATTGAACCTTACCTGCAGATAAATCAAGGAGAAATGCTGATGACATTTATGAATATGGATTTCATTTTAAAACAAATTTCGCCATAAAATCAACAAAACTCTCAGAATATCTTATCAAAAATTATAATCAAGTTCTTAAAATAACGAAACAAAATGAGCAATTGTTCATAAGAACACCGAGTTTACATTTTAATCAATTAATTAAACGGTTCTGTCTAAAAACGTAAGTGTTTTCAATTTCGTACTAACATATCGCTTTAAAATGTACCTTGAAACATGATAATAAAATTTTTGGTTATCGGAAATTATACTTATCAATAAATTGAATATACGTGTAACTAGTAATGAAGCAGACTTTATTTTATAGACATATTCACACCGTCATTGAGTCAATTTAAAAATCCTGGAGAAATTTGACAAAATTTGATGGATTTGACCATTATGAATAATTTGTTGCTGATTTTTGGATTTTTTTCCTTTACAAATTCAAATTTTCAAAAACCGTTGAAAAAATTCAAATTTTTAAAAACAGTTGAAAAATTCAAATTTTTAAAAACCGTTAAAAAAATTTAAATTTTCAAAAAACCGTTAGAAATTTTTGAATTTTTTAAAACCCGTTAAATGACAAAAACTGTCATTTCACAAAAATTCTTTGATTAAATAAATAATGGTGTGAACATTTAAAATTAAAATTTAACATTTTATCATAAAGCTTGTAAGCACATTTTATTGTATTTTTCCTGTTATCGTTCCATCTCTCTCACTCTCCCATAACTCTTTCTTATTTACTTTAATTATTAACAATGAACAACGTGCAATTAATTATTATAAACTAATTGATAATTTAAGAAATCCCTGAAACATAAGCAAATATATTGATTGTTAATTAAAGTATTTTTAAACATTTTCTATTTTTTTTCTTTCATAATATTCATTAACGATTTGTTTCGGGTTAACTAATTAAACATTACAATAGCTGAAAAAAGCATTATCGACTCTTTTTCGATTCTATTTAATGAGCATTCGGAAGTATTTTCCTAAATTTTTAATGTTAATGTTAACGTAATACAATTTATTTTTAATAATCAATTTTTATGTAATTTTTATCGCAGTAAGCAATTAGTTTGCAGTTGAATTAAATAAAAATACACTAATTAAATTTTTAAGCAACGATTTTTTTATGATGATTCATAATTTTTGACTAAGGTGGAAAAGAGCTTAACAGCTTTACATTTCTAATATTTTCACATGAGTCAGTAAGACTTGAATCAAACTTACATTTAGTGATAAGAATGTCTAGCCTTGAGTTGAGCAGTTTTTTTAGAACAATTAGCTGTTATTGAGAATTTTACTTCGGACTGAATTTGTGATAGTTTATTGATTATTATTGTGACTTTATCTTAACTTCCACGCAAAAGCGTGTAAGTTATTTAGTTTCACGAAAAACACATTTTTTTACTACAGTGTTAAGACTTCTTTTTTTAGAAAAATTCAAATGATGTTAAAAGTTTGCCCTCGCAAAGCTGCATTTTTCTGTATATAAACTTTTTGCACTAAGCATCATCTTTAGTTCCAAAACCTTGAAAAACATGTTTTTTTGACGTCTTTTTTGTCCACAAATTTGGTGATCAGGGTCATAGCCGAGCCAGGTGCATATGGAAATTTGGTTTTTTTGCCATTTGGTCACACATATCAAGCAATTAGGGGAATGGAAAGTCATTTTAAGAAATTTTGAAATCTTTAGTGTCTTTGAGGCTGTCAAAGTTGACAAACCTAGAAAAAATGACACTTTTCTTCAAACGCCTGACGACCCAGGGTTTTTTTCAAACTGGATATACCTTTGTATCCTATCTTATAGTACTCTTCATGACGTTTACAAAAATGCCCCATATGACTATATTTGGACTTAATACTAAGATTCTACAGCACTTTGAAAATCAGAAAAAAAGGATTTTTTTTAAAAAAAAAAATCAATTATCATAAAGGCTCTGAATGATTACTGGATCTCATTTTTATTGGACATAGAGGCTCTGTATGTTTACTGGATCTTATATAAACGGACATAGAGGCTCTGGATGATTACTGGATCTCATATAAACGGACAAAGAGGCTCTGGATGTTCACTGGATCTCATATAAACAAACATAGAGGCTCTGGATGATTACTGGATCTCATATAAACGGACAAAGAGGCTCTGGATGTTCACTGGATCTCATATAAACAAACATAGAGGCTCTGGATAATTCCTGGATCTTATATAAACGGACATAGAGGCTCTTGATGTTCACTGGATCTTATTTTTATTGGACATAAAGGCTTTGGATGATAACTGGATCTTATATAGAGGCTCTGGATGATTACTGGATCTTGTATAGAGGCTCTGAATGATTACTGGATGTTATTCAGGTGGACATAAAGGCTCTGGATGATTACTGGATCTTATTTTTATGGACATAGAGGCTCTGGATGATAACTGGATCTTATTTTTATGGACATAGAGGTTCTGGATGGTAACTGGATCTTATTTTTGCATCTTATCTTTATGTTTACTGGATCTCGTTTTACTGGACATAGAGGCTTTAGATCAATCCTGGATCTCTTTGTTATTGGACTTAGAGGCTGTAGATAATTAAAACATATTTTGGTGGGAAAATTTTTAAATATATTTTAACCGTTAGAAATTTGAATTTTGAAAAACCGTTAAAAGGCAAACCATTTTATCATATAAAAATTTACCTCAAAAATTGTTGATTATATTATAATTAATTATTTTCAAGTTCATTAAAAACGCGGAAAATTTTCAAATATATTTTGACCATTAGAAAATTTGAATTTTAAAAGTGAGCGTAGCTCAAGCTCGACTCTACCGTGATCCATGTAAAAACTGTATGACTAGTTGACTAGTTGTATGATTAGCTGACTTAAAAGAGATCTATGGGGGTCTATTTTTCCAAAGTTGAAAATCGAAAAAAATGATTTTTTTTAAAAAAAACTTTAATTGTCAAAAACGCTTTGCGTGATTACTGGATCTCATTTTTATTGAACATTTTGAACTATTAATACTTTTTGAGTGCAAATTTGGGCATAAAAAAATATTGATCCACTGTGCATCAATATTAATTTTTGGTTAAAATCATTACCATAAAATTTGTTAATTTTACCAATTATTTAGTTATTTTTTAACAAAAGTTAAATTAATATTTTTCGGATCATAATTATTATCCTAAAAATTAATAGTCGTTTGATTTAACCAGAAATGTTAATTTTAACCAAATATGTTGTAAGCGCTATTTTATCGATTTTTTGGCTAAAATTTGCATACAAATAGTTAAAGTTTGGTAAAATTATTTGTATGAGTATAAGTTTGCAGTCGCGCAAACGAAACTTATGGCCTATAGATATAAGTAAGATATAAATAGTTGAATTTACTTTAATACGGTATTAATACTTCTGTTTTAAAAAAATCTAATGATGGCAAAGTTATGTATCGCAAGTCTGCATTTTTCTGTTTATAAATTTTTTGGATTCAGTGGCATAACAAGGGGGGAGTAGCCTAAACTAAAAAACTCAAAAAAATCCCATTCAAAACGGCACAAAAAATTTTTTTTTAAAGGGGCACCATTTTTTACGGGGCGCAAAAATGCTGATTTGGCCCTCGGCGACGAACACCCTTGTTACGCTCCTCTTTGGATTAAGTATCATCTACGGGTTCAAAACTTCAAAAAACGAGTATTTTGGGGTCCAAAAATTTTTCGGGGCCACGTTACCTCGGCCGCATACTTTTACTACTTATTGATAATAATTAGTTTAGACGAAAACCGGATTAAGTTGAGCAAATTTTTGCATCCTGAATGGAGTGAATAGGAGTGAAGAATGTGGATGTACACAAAAAACTTAATGGTATAATATTAGATATTGTTAAAACTAAAAGATCTATAAGGGTAAATCCACGAAAGATTTTTTGCAGTATATTTACTTTTTCATAAAATTCTTCAAAACTATTTGATATTTACATTCGTTTTGTTATTTGATGTATAAAATAAGTCATACTTAATTTAGTTAAAATGAAGCTTTAATTAAAGAATTATTGAAGTTTTAAAATATTTTAGAAATAATTTTCCAAAAACTGTGGTTTTTCAAATTCTTTTTTCTAACTAATTATAAGTATCATAATTAATCTAAAACAAGACAGTGTGGATTGTAATATTTGTTTATACTCAAATCTAACATAAGAGAGCGTGGAAGTTTCTGGTGTGATCTGCACGTCGTGATTTTTCTTAGATTACTTTATATTTACATATAGGGTTGTAATTGAGCATAGAATTTTTGAATATTGACAAATTTAACGGTTTTTTGGAATTCACATTTCTAACGGGTTTTTGGAATTCAAATTTTTAACGGTTTTTAGGAATTCAAAGTTTCTAACGGTTTTTTGAAATTCAAACTTTGTGTCGGTTTTTTGAAATTCAAATTTTTTAACGGTTTTTGAAATTTATAAAGTGATTTCTCGAAAATTCGCAGACATTTCAATGAAGACGTTTATCACCCAAAAATACCAAGATTCTTACCTACTTGTCTATTATAAACCCATTCGTTCAAGATTTTGTAAAAGAAACTCAATAATCATTCGATAATGCCATAAATTAATTCATTTAGCTCATTCATTCTAATCGTATCATGGCTATAATATATTATGAAATTTCCTGCCAATTGATAAGAGCAAGAAGAAGGCAATCGAATCATATATTTTATGACTATAATAATGCTTACATATTCAAACACGAACATGTCCAACTATTCACAGATCATTTCATTTACTGCGTCACTTTTTGCTACCCAGCATATGAGGGAAAAACTAAAGATTTTCACTATACAGTCCAGTCTCTCTCTCTCTCTTTCTTTCTCTCCCTCATTTTTACACGAATCAATGAGAAGAAGACCAAAAACATTTTGATATCCATTCTATGTGTTTCTTACGTTCTATAGCTATTTTAGTTCACTGACATTTTTATTTATCACAGGCGAGCACACACATCCATTTCATTTTGCTATGTATTAATAAAAATCGATTATTCGCCTTTGACCTACAATATCATGTACTGGAGATTCAGTAAAGCTTTTATTTTTGCAGCATGAAATTGAATGAATGTTGTGGTGGCCAGTCACATATATTTCAAGTTCATTTCATCTAAGATGAACGAGAGTCGATGGAAAAAAAAGTTTTTGGCAGCAACAGTAGTTATACAGCAGTGGATAAGTAAATGACGAAAATCTACGTTCTATGTGCTTTTAAAGCTACTTTCTATGTACATAGACGTATTGATTTAACAGACGTAACGTAGACATGTTTCGATGTGAATAAATATCAGAATTTGGCATTTACTAATTACATCAGTTCGAGGTAGTACTCAATATTTTATTGATGAGGCTAATGACATCGACATGAAGAAGAGAATTATAGAGTAGGAAATTTCTGAGTGTTGGTAAATAGTCTGAAAATCTTGGAATTTCCAAAAGAGTAATAAAAGTTTTTATGGCTCATAGTTGTAAATAATAGACATGAAATCAGTAAGATCAGGTGAGTAAGTCACACTTTCATGGTTTACTAAATTTTTATTGAAGATTTTTGACTATCTTCTGAATTAAATTAGACTTTTCTGATTTCTCATAATTTCCAGGACATGGAACGGAACCAAAAAGTTCAAAAAATCATATCCCGTTCCTAATATCAAAAAATCAATAAACAAAACGTCAATAAATCCTCAAATTAAATACATTTCATAAATTTCCATCATATCCGATTTTAAAAATTTTAATCTCAGTAACCATACAATTTTAATTCCCTTTTCGTCAACTTGTTATCAATCCATTCATAAAAAACACGAAATCCTTATCAAGAAAAAAATTTGCACGCGTTGCGCAAGTTAGGCAAAATTATGGTCTTTATACCTACATTAATTCAATGAAAATCTTTTGTTTTTCACTTGAAGCGACTAAATTATCAAAAAACCGTCTTAGTCTGGTAAGTGAAACGAGATTAGTTAGATTTCAAGTGCTGTGGATATTTATAAAGCATGACAAAGGTAAAATTGAATTACGAGTGTTAGTTGTGTAAGTTTGATAATATAATTTTTATATTAATTAATCCAGGGGGTAGCCAGAGGGGCTATTGGGGTGCACAATCATATACGTGTGAGACACAAGATGCCATCTAGTAACCATCATGGGCGTACCCCGGAGTTTTCAAACTTTTTTCAAGAAGATTGTACTAACTTTTTTCAAAGTTTCTTTCGATTCATAGTTAATTAGGTGAGGTCAAATTTAAAGGAATCGTTAGTTTTTTAAATGGGTTCCATTTATACTGAGTTTCAAAATCCCCTTTGGGTAACCGCCCATGTTAACTATAGTATGTGTGATACACTTCACCTCAGTGGCGTAACAAGGATGTTTACTGCATGCTTCATGCTGCTACGAAGCCTGACCCCCTCTGGAAATCCAAAGCACATACATTTTATAAACTCAAAATCTCTCTATCTATGTCCCTGCCTCTAACCCACCTGGTTGTATCCTTAGTTCAAAATATAATGCTCAGAATATTCTAAAATCACTCAAAACAGCCGTGATTTCGACTAAAATTTAATTTCATCAGCAAGTTTTTATCAAATAATTCTTTGTTGATTTTACCGTGAGTAATCAGATTTCCAATATATATTTCTCAATCTTTTTTCCCCTGAAAATTCATTTCAACAAAATTGTAATTTTTTATAACATTTCTTAACAAATAATTTCGTTCTCATTCAATTTTTATCTGCACGAGTGGAGTCTCTTAGCTTATTTAACGTAAAATAGCGATAAGTACCAAAAATATCAAATTTTAATTAATCGCAAAATTTCAAAAGAATTAAAAATTTATGGCATTAAGCAAAAAAATCTATCGGAGAAAAAAGCACTCAGTCATTTCTTCCAGCTATCTACAGCACAAAAATATAAACTTTTTCATTTATTCATACAACACATCACTTTACATTACATAAATCGTCAAACGAAAACTTTTTTCACTCTCTTCTTTTTTAAAAAAGAAAAAAAAGAAGAAAAAGAAAAAGTAAAAAAGCAGACTCAAAACTGTGTGTGGAAAAACTCTCAAAGCTCCCATTGCATGCGCATGTAGTTGTGCCTGTGTATACTTTTTTTTTGAATAATTTTTTTCTTGTTCCGAAAAAAAACGTGCGCACACATAAATCGCGCACATTAAATTATAAAATTTGATTGGATATTTTTATTGTGTCTCCCCACTACACACGAATATAAAAAGTGTATAATTTTAAATGTTGATGGCAAAATGCTTGAAAGTAGAGAAAAAAAATATAAAATAAAAACGGGCATGCATGTGATGTGAGTGAATATAGAAAAAAATCACATATGAATGTCGTAAATGTCGGTCTTATCATTTATCATGCGAGAAGCTGTAATATACATATTCCATAGTATATTCGTCGTATGTGCCATTGTGTTGTTGTCGTGTCCAATATAAAATATCATCTCAAGTGCTTCACAAAGAATAGCAGCAAAACCAACAATTTTTTTTGTGCTGCTCAGTGCTCGAATTACGGCGAATTGACTTTGTGTATCCATACCGATACAGTCAGAAATGTAAATTCATTAAAAATAAGTTGAAATTGTAAATTTATTCGTGATTTTATATTTTTTTTATCAACACAACGCTTTTCTTAACGAAAATAAATAAAAGAAGATGTTTAATATCAGAAACCGAACGCGGACCGCGTTTAACGTTGTATTGGTACGTACTTTTATGTTATTTAAATGCTTCGCTATCTTTTATTTTATATTTTTAAACATACCTATAGCGGGAGTTTCATTACGATACTTTGTAGAGCGCGTTTAGTTCAACTTGCCGTTCGGTCGAAAACGCATCGAACAAACTGTTGTGAGAGGCGTGAAACATTTTAAAAAAAAATAATAAAATAAGTTAATTACAATCATCCATAACCATTAGTGTGATGTTGATTGTTGGACTATTTAAATTAATTAATTTAAATTAATTGATTGACATTATGTTATTTATGTATGTCTGCACATGCAATATTGAGACAATAGTGAACAACATTTGTGAACAATTTAATTAGTCTTTTGTTGTTTTAAAAAAAAAAAATAATTTTTGTTGTATTTTTTGTGTGGCGAAAGTGAAACTGAATAACGAGGATAATTTATGGACCATGTGATGTTGATGAGTTGGAGCTTGATTTAAATGTAATTTAATTTCCTATAATTATCTTGTGTTTATTTTTTTTATTGACGCAAATTGTCTTTTATGATTAAATTTAAATTTAGTGGAGTTTTGTGATATTTAAAAAAAGTATAGGGAGATCCTGAAAATATTTTGAGGATAGAGTAACTTCAAATCTTCTATTAGGGGTGTAGTAAAGGAGGGTATTTGGATGCTCCCCCCACGCCCATCAAAAATCAAATAGTGGTGCAAAATAAGTTTTCTTTTTCAAAATTCTTAAAAATTTACAAAAAAATTTAAATTAACAAACTTTTTGTATGGTTTTTCTTTGATTCATTATTAAAATAATGCATTTTTAGAGAATTTTTTAGACCCTTTCTGGCTACGCCTTTGGCGCTAAAAATTAATTATTTCACAATTTTTGACATTTTAAATTTAATTTTTTATTTTAAAATGTTATAAAATTATTATCAATATTAAATTTATTTAATTTTGTTTATTTATTTAAAAAGTGAACGCTTAATTTTAAAGTAATATTCAAAAAAGAAGCTTTTTTTAAATATCACCTTTTGGTTGGTATTGTTAAGTTTTTACTTTGACAATTTTAGAGCAGGCAGTCCTCAATTACTTCCTTAGAGCCCTTAAGAGTCTAAAACTATCGTAAAATTCAATTTTTAAATTCTTTATTCAATTTTTTTTAAAAATTGACATTTTACGATTTTTACAAAACTGAGTAATCCTTGCTTAAAACTTGGTTTAATGATTTTATGCCTGCAAAACATGATATTATCAAATACTAGGAAGAAACTACCAAAGAAATTTCAATTAAGGGCGTCCTCATTTTGAATAATTATTTTGATTCAAAATAATTCTGTTGAAATTGAATATATTTAAATCGAGGACCCCCCCTCCCCCAGTATCCATCTAGAAGATTGGTGTTCTTTCTTTACTCCATAATACACAAGTGTAGTTGTGAGAACAAATCTATTGTGAGAAACATTACATCACACCAAAAATACACAATTTTGCATCTTTACCTTTAATTACCGCTTAAAAAATGCAGTCAATATTCATGCAGCATTTTTAGTGTATATTAGTTTCAAATTATGTTAAGAATTAAGTCACCTGCCAAAAAGTTTGAGAACCTGTAGATTCTAGACAATAATTCACTTAATAAGACAATATTCAGTCAATAATAAATATTATCAACAAAAAGTCAACAGACTAGCGTTTTTAGCACCAAAGCTGTCTACACAAGAAATTTCATTCACAAAACAACAACCATTTAATTCACGATAGAATTAATTAAATAGTCATTGCTCTACTAATCATCACTCTCCACACATGTAAGTGAGTGAGGGAGAAACTAGACGAGAATTGAATGGCGAGAATAAAAGTATATAAAGAACATGCAGCATCCAGCCGAAAAAAAAAACAGAAATAAGAAATAATATGAGAAAAATCGATAATATTAAAGTTCGCCTAATGCCACAAACAAACGTCTCTTCTCATTTTCTTCTCATTCATTTCCATTCATCCCCCTTACAACTTTAATTACGAAAAGCTTTATTAAGATGGTAGAATGCTTCCCTTCTCCGTCGTCTCTCTTTCTCTATTCACAGGGAAGAGGAGGCAGACATATAAGACTAAATAGAAAAAAAAACACTACGATGTCTGTGCGTAAAAGCGAGCAGAACGATTTACGAGCAGTGTTTTTTTCTGCTTGCTACTGCTACTTACTTTGGCTCTTGTTGTTTTTTTTTGACGAGAACGAGTGAGAGCGAATAGTGCAAAAATTTCATTGAAGACATTTCTATTTTTGGGTTAACAGGCTAACATGCCTCCACGTGTTGATTTTAGCTTGTTTCTTTTGTTCTTGATAGCCGCGACCAGTGTTGTTATTTGGCTGTTTGCGATGTCCTGACAAATTTGTTTGCTCATGACATACATCTGGAAAGACAATCATTTTTATTCTGGGTCTTTTGATGTTTATGACTCATCTTTGACATATGCTCAGGGTGGAAAGAATTAGATGAGTTAACTCAAAATTCATAATTCAAAATGTGAATTTGAATTTAAATTCCCTTTTTAAAATGAGTTGGAATTTGAGTTTTGAGTTAACTACCTGTGTGGTATTGGAGAAGAGTGCAATCTTGAACATTAAGCCATGTGTAATCAAATCTGCCAGTTCAAGAGTAAGGCAACTTTAGTCAAGTCGTTCAGTGACAGTCAAACCTGATTATTGTTATGAAGTAGGTTCGATTCCTACCAGAAGCCAATCTCTCAATCAATGATTTCATAAAGTGTTGTCACTTAATGCTTACGAAATTACAGATACCAAGATACCCAGTCTAAATTGAAGTCAATTGTATGGAAAAATCTCACTTCATCCAAAATTCGAGACGATTCCGATGTCCAGTCTATACAAGTACTTTCTAAGTAAAAGATTGAAAATATTTTTAACCAAATGTTATCTTCGTAGTTGACGTCATGCCTAGACATCTAGGGCCCCATACCCCTAGGGGTACCCTAGGTCATACCTTTAGGGTATACCCTAGGATATACCAAGAAACCGACATTCAGGTTAACAACACTGCCCCGTGAATCAATCTCATTTCATAAATGGAAATTATATATTGAGAACTTGTTCATGTTGACAAGTGATTTATGGACGATAAGGAGAAATAATTTGTATGTTTCTTTTCTGTGTAGTTTCAAATCAGATCTACATACGTTGCTGTGCCAAAAAACCAAATTTCTACCTTGTTTACTTACAATTTTTTTTTTCATTCTTCAAATGGAACTTCAATCACACTGATAAGAGCAACGAAAGTTAACTAGATTGACAAACATTTTACTTTAAATTGAGTTTTATGTAAATTGATAAAGAAGAAGGTGTACACATACAACACATTCGATAAATCAAATAAAGAATGTATAAAATAGAAGTTATTTTCAAATCGAACAAATATTTACATTGAAAATATTTTAAAGTCCTCTCAAAAAAAATCGAACAACAAGTCAGTCTTCATGGTAACTGATAATGAAAATATGTATTTTTGGTAATAAAATTTTTTCTGTGTTTCAATCATTATTTATAATATCACACCGCGCAATATCTCAATAGTGCCACGATTACATGTAAACAACTCGTGTGAAACGTACCGCAACTTAGCACCAAAAATTTATTATTTTTCCACGCTGACAAGTTGAACGATGATTATGAAAGGCAGTAATTGAATATTCTTATTTACATAATGGACTAGAAATTATCGGAATTAGGTGGAGCATATCACATGACTGATGATTGGCAATTATTCATTTATTAACTAACCAAAGATTAATTGGATACAGGTTCATAGCCTTTGGGGTTGGATCATCTCCTTCTCTAAGTAAACTGCACTTCCCCTCCCCCTCTTTTAAAACTTACCTTTATTTCGACAGATTTCTTTCTTCCTCAAACGACACAATAATCCATTTGGGAGCATCACGTGGCCAAGTTAAGTATATTGTCTGCTTGGTTGCCTTGTTGTCAATATTTGAATGTATACCAATGGGATTGAGAGCTAGACCATCCCATTACCCTACTTTGTGTCCCTCGGATTAATTTCACCAAGATTTACTCACTCTACCATTAAAAATCTATAAATACCAATGATTAATGATGTGGACGCAAAAAAAACAGCGGATATAAAGTTTAAGAAATAAATAATAAAAAAAATTTACGACTCAAAAAAACATGAAAAGTATTACTGTCAACAAAATATTGCCAAATCATTCAAAATTTCGTCACCTTTCGACTAGATGTGAGGTGGAGCAATGACTATTTATGATAAGCTAAGGCGCCTGTTATCAGGTTGATTAATTTCCATTTTTTTGTTATATTTCAAAGGAAAAACATTCATCTTTCGTGTTAAAATGGAAAAAATAAAATTACAAGTGCGATAAGGAAATTTTTTCAAGTTTAATTGACGTTAATACGAGAATTATTGTGCTGTTTAAAATACAAACTGATATCATGCGATAAGTATGTGCTGGAAAAATTAATTATTGAACTGAAATAAACTCCGCATTAACTAAAAAAAATTAGTAAAATAATAAACATCGTTATAAAAAAAACTTTTGACGCAGTCATAGAATTATGCCAATACTGATGGTCGCACAAAGTGCAATAAAAAATTTGAACAATATTTGTGAAAGTAGTGATATAAGTGAACAGCCTCTCGACTTCACCATGTCAAAATTTAAGCCATCATCACCAATGAAGCATCCATTGTATCAGCAATTCTTCGGCAACAATAGTGACATTCCATCAGACCGTAGCGAATGTGATGAGCAAGGTAAATTAAATTAATTTGATGAAAATTGTTGAGTTGGAAACTGGGCGGTATTACACCTGATTGTAAATTTTTGATAATTTGAAGGCTTATTTGGAGGTATTAATGATACTTAACGATATTTATTGATAGTGATTATTTGGTTAATTTTGTAACAGTAACTAAGTGAAGTTTACGTTATTTTGAGAAATTTTACTGTGATTTTAGAAAGAATTCATTCTGCTTTTACGGAATTATTAATATTAGTTCTATTAAGGTTAAAACCTAAGAATTTTAACGGTTAAAGTTTTTTGAAAAAATAACGGTCAAAATAAATTTGAATTAAAACTGTCAAAATTTTGAAAAATAATGCTAAAAATTTAAAAAAATAACGGTCAAAATAAATTTGAATAAAAACTTTCAAAAAATAACAAAAAAACACGAAAGTGAATATAGTAAACAGAAAAGACCCCCCAAAAAAATTTAATTAAAGTTTAAAATTATCAAAAATTCACAAAATTTCCAACGTATGCAAATTCTTAATTTTATTACCTTAAGTAAATAAAAACTTGACACAAATGAATTTACAAAACGTTATTGCTTACTACATTCTTGCATATTGCGTGACTTTTAATTGTGTCTCAGTCTTTCAAGTTTTTTATCCGACGTTTTTAATAAGCAACAATGTTGTATGAAAATGAAACTAAATTTAAATTTAACCACTCATTACACATTTTATGCACATTAATCTGTAATTCATCAAATGAAGTTTTTTACGCCTTGAATTTCCTGTCAAAAAAAACATGAAAAGAAGAAAAATTATTAATTTTTGCATAATTGCTGGATGCAAATTTAATAAGAATTTCTGCGCACAAACTGAAAAAAAGGGCTGTAAACTTAGTCTTTATAATTATCATCATCACCATAAAAAAATCTTTGAAAATCTCGTACCTCATATACAAATGATGATGATGCAAGAAATAAAATTTTGAAGGCAGTGAAACAATGTTTTAGACAAAAAATAAAGTATAAGAGAACAAAAATTGATTCTGTTGAATTTGTATATTTTTCACACGGCTTCTTCGAAGGTTCTTGTATCATATCGCCCGCCCTCCTTATTCCAAAGCGCACAAACAGAAAAAAATGCAAAAAAGGCACAAAACACATCAAGAGAATAAAGTAAAGAAAATTTGCATCAGAGAGGCCTCAATTTGCGCTGCATAAGAAGATGAATGTTGTTTCTGCATGTTCACCTGCAAAAATCCAATTAACTGATATCTTAGTAATTCCCTATGTATATGCAAAAAACCATATATTTTTGTGTGCATGGTGCACGCCTCAATTCCCATTGAAACGAGCGTAAAGGTCAGAAATTTATGAATATTCAGGCTCTCAAGCCTCTCTTTCTCTTTTTTTTCACCATCAGTATTACTTATGCTGATCAAGCAACCTTTATGAGTTTTTCCTTTTAGTCTTTATCCGCAGTCAGTCTGATGGGAAATTTTTTTTTTCATAATTTTATTTCTTGTTCTTAAAATGCATCATAAATGCATAACATTAATAATATTAAAAATGCATAAAAAGTGTACACAGAACATTACATTAAGCTATATAGTTTACATCTCATGCCAATAACAACAAACGGACCTGACATAAACCAGTTTAATGAAGAAAAAAATGCACAATTAGTGCACATGAGCTACCTGCTACATCTATTTGTGGAACATGTTTTACGCCATAGAAGGATATTGCACCAGTTATAAGAGAATCAAAAACGGAAGGTGAGGGACGACAAAATTGTTTACGGGGCGATGAAAATTCATTTCACGATGTATTTTTGGTGCATTTTTTCGTGGATTATTGTGACTTTTGGTTTTATTTGTTGAGCTGTCAAAAAATCCAGATTTTAATATTTTTGACAGATTTTTCGGATCTTAGCTATTATTTACTCTTTTCCTCAATGCTTAGACTCAATGCTGCTTCCTTATATTGTCGTTTACACGCAATTTAATACAAAATCACTTAAATTGTCTTCAAAGTGCTGAATGTACGGATTAAAAATAATCCGAACAACATGAAGTTGGCTCTAAAATTTGATAAACTTAACGAAATAAAATTTGAATTTTAATTGACAGTTGAAGTCAATTCTTACGAAGATGTAGAATAAAAATATTATGACGAACCCCGTGCCTTACCGAAGCTAATGCTAGTGCACTTTTCCATATGAAAATTTTTCTCATTAGTCACGAGAGATATTATCAACTGATAATGCTCACAATGGACACAGTAGAGCGACTGAAACAGAATATAAGGAGAAGTATGAAGAAGATGATCAAGAAGAAGAAATGTGTGCGCGGTAATTACTTGAGGCAAGGTCATGAGATTATTTTTCCTTCTATATATCCAGTATGCAATGAGCATTTATTGCAAGCAATTCATCATGTTGTCTATTAAGATTCTTACATTTTTTTTGAGTTAAATAAGACAACATATGGAAGCTATCGCTTAACTATCTAGTCATTGTATGTGCTTACATTGTATTTAAAATAATATCTAAAACATCAGCACAAAAGGGCCAATTATATCATCACCATTAGACATGAAATAGAAACATGAAAGTTTGTTGCACAAACTTCCTTTTTTTTTGCATAAATGTTGGGATGAATCCATCAGCATGCATATTCGATACAGTGATTTATAAGTGCTGATATGCAATGCCGAAATTGCTTGAGGGAGGAGCTACTAGAATTGTATGTGGATTGAATGAGGAGATCAAAAAGAGCCTTCACGATTTATTTATAACCGCATATTATCATTTATTATTCGATTTTACAGTCTCGCTTGCTTCTTATGATTTTTTCTTCCTTGCTTTCTTCACAAACGAGAGAGAGAGAGAGAAGCTGAAGGAATGAGCATTCTGGGAAGCAACACAAAATCGATTGCGCTTTTATGTTGAATGCATTACATTAGCAAAAAAATCAGCAAAGTACAGCACACAAAATATCGAAACAGATTTTTCTCTTTCATTTTTAATTTGTTTTGTACACATCCAGCGTGTATGGGTAAAGTAAATTCACTTTTTTTGTTTATGGACGCTCCTTATGTGCATTTTTTTGTGAGTTATCAAGAATTTCATTTTGCATGTTGGAGATAATATGAATTTATTCAAACAAGTAATTCAATTTGTATGTTGGATGGAATGTATGCATGTCTGGAAATAAATTACATCTTCTCGTATCACCATACTCCCTTCATCTTCTCTGATTCTCTTCGCAATGGTAAAAAGTCATTAAAACAACAAAAAAATTATGAACGTTATGGTAATTTCTGTGTACAGAGAATCTCTCTCGATGTCTACAGAGGCAAACGCCAATAATTCTTATTCAACCCTGACTTAACAATTGCATATTTTTTTATTTTTGCTTACTCTTTTCATTATTCGGCTTCTTATGACCGCGATGCAATATATTTTTCATTTTTTCTCTCTCTGTCTCTTATTCATAATACACAGTAAAGGAACAAACGATCTTCCACTTCTTATTTAATTTTTTTTGCACAGTTTGAATCATTATTTGAGCTTTCTGGGTTCAGTTTGAATGAATGGCATGTAAAGGAAATGAGGAACTTAAGAGAGTCGAGGAATCAAATTCACTAAAAATTTAATGATTTTTGAATGGACCATGACATGTAAGGGGGAGGGGGGTTCTGGAGCGGTATGAATTATTTTGATATCTGCAAATTTTTACTCCGGTGTACAGGCAGCACTTCACTTGTGACAGATAAGCCTTAGAAAAATCAAGGATCCACAGATTTTCAACCAAATTTGTCAGTGAATCACACAATAAATGCTGTCTATGCTTGTTAATGTGCACATGATTAGTGGCGTAGTAAGGGAGCAACCAAGTGCCTTTTAAAAAGACCACAGAATTCCATATAACCCACATAAATTGCTGCACTACTATCTATGATAATCAATGATGGACAGGGGCGTGATTCTGGAGGTTGGGTTTAGGGGTCAAACCCCTTCCCCTTTTTTAAAAAACCAATACTAGCAAAAATAAATAGATATCCAAAAAAGATCTTGATTTGAAAAACTAGCAAAAAATTGGACCCCCAAAAAAATTCTGGATACACCCCTGTTGGTGGATGACCCCTGTAACAAAACCTGCGTTCTAATTTTACCTTCACCAAACATGTTAATCGTACTTATTTCTCTACTCTTCATGTTCTGCACTAATATCACGGAGCAATTCAGAGCACATGAAAGGAGTAAGAGAGATGAATAAAAAAAACAACAGCAGAACGTGCTTGATCGATTGACTTTTTTTTGTGCTGCACAAAAAAAACTAAAATTGCATATGATATTGAAAGGGAATAAAAAATTAAATTCTACTGAATAATTTATATTTAAATTGCAGAATTGCATTTAGCAATGTTAAAAAGAATTTAATTACAAAGTATTTAAAACAGTTTTGCATGTTAATTATTATCGGAGCGAATAAGAAAATGAAATGAATTGAAAATAAAGAAAAATTTGCGTAGAAAAAAGGCTGAAAAATATTTGCAATGTAAATTTCTTGGAAGTTGCACAAATATGCAGCAACAATTAAAGCAAACGCATTATGGAAAATTGTTAATTACTCGTTTGTGCTTTTTTGCATTGCACTACAATCCCATCATTCATATAAATTCTTTATTGACGGCAATGTGCTAGCTATATTCACATTTAGAAATCAAATTCTACGGGTCGACCAGACTAGTATATGCAGTTGCATTTTTAATGATAAATTAACATAACAATTAAAATAAATAAGTTAAATAATAATATTTTTTACATATCGCATATTTGCTTATTTTCCACTTACGAACAATTCGTCTTGGACTTGCAAACACACTCACGAAAAGCTATAATTAACCACTTAAAAGTTTCCGAGAAAATAATTAAATAAATCAAATGTGTGGTATCTTTGGCAAGTCTAAATGCAAAAATGTATTAATTTGAATTTTTTTGATACAATTTATTTCATTCAGTGACTTTGTTTGCTGAGTCACTGGATCTTTAGAGTTAAGATTATAGTTATTTAAAGGCTATCATTAAAATTCAGCCTTCTGGATGTATTTTACTCGTTTGTGAGATAAAATGTACTGATGTGGGTACTTTGGGATTGGATCATATCCAAATGTTATTATTTGATACTTAAGAGCTGCAGTGGTTGTCAAATTGTGGTTCTCGAAGTGTGAGGGTGTCACAGGTACATCAGGGGTATAATCAAAAAATTTTCAAGGGGGGATTCAACTCTAGAAAATTAAAAAAAATTCTCTCAAGGGAGTTTTATCCCCCTTCCCACCCCCTGACTACATACCTGGTGTACATGAATATTTTTGAGCTTCAATAGTATATTAGACACACTTGGTCTACTTTACCAGCTTAAATTGAGTTCAATGATTACTTCTTGGGGGGTCATTCACTTATAACGTCCATATAAGTCTTTAAAATCTCTTTGTATGAAGGTGTCTCAAAGTTCCAGATAACTTTCTCTTTAAATGTTGGTGACTGCTAGTGTTCCACAAGCCCAAAAAGCTTGACAAACTCTGCTTTAGAGCATTAACGTAGCCAGAATGATAGGATTGATGACAAATTACCACCCACATCCTCCCAAACTGTAAGAGTCAGAAAATATTTTCACAGAAACCAATTTCCACTCAAAAATTCCGAAATTCTAGATAAGGCTAGATTATAGAGAGATAAGAACAAGTCTCCAGAAAATTTTCACTGATACGATAATTTGTACCTTTGAAAACCTTATTCTAGATAAGCTTATCAAATTTTAACCTTGAGACTAAGCTGCTTTACTCAGGTAAATAAGCACAAAGGAAGTCATGATACGCCAATTAATACTCAAAACTATGAAAAAGTTAAATAATTTAATTAGTGATATATCTCTCAATTAGATTTAAAATTTCGTAACATTGAAATCAAGTAATTCGTCTTTAATAATGAAAAACATGATAAATATAATCATGTGCTTAACATTTGTAATCAGAAATTAAATAATGTAATATAAAATTTAATTTAAAATCACCTTCGCGTAATCTAAACAACAATTTTTTTCGTTACGAAATGAATATTCAATGTTTGGCATTTAGAAATCACAATTTAAGTAGTTCATAAATTTATCTCTATATGTGTAGCTTATGACACACATTAAATTCATATAAAGTAGTTTGCGAATATTTAATTAATTATTTTATTTATTTATATATCGCAATAACAAAAATGTAGATTTATTTAGGAAATTTATATAATGTTGATTATCATTGGAAGTAGTTAAAGTTATACACATGATGAATATTGAAGATCACCTTAGTAAGATCAAAGTTATATGTATTATGGAAGTGTTATATGGCCAATATTACCAATTCAAATGCTTATCAGTCCGTAAAACCTTGAAGATGTGAATAATGATGGACAGAAAAAACACAAAAATATTAGATAAATAATTTTATTCGAGAGGCACTGATGAATAATCATCAAATCATCATATCAAGAAGAAATAATACACAAAAATATTTTTATAGTGATGACTTCCTTCGTTAATTAAGCTCAGCGCATGTAATCACATATTTTATAATTAAGCCAAGTATTTTGGATTTTTTTGGATATGATTTATGCTACTTGTTTGATGCTAATGATGATGATTGTGTAATGATTCTTTTGCGTTTGTCTATTTGAAATCTAATTTTAACACATAATCCCAGAAATGGAAAAAAGAGTTATGATACCTTTTACTCGAAAGAAATAACATTTTTATTTCTCCACTTCCATTATAATTAAGCAAATCTATCCACCACTAAAATTCTTCTTTTTGATGCATAAAAACGTATATTTGTTGTCATTTTGTCTTGTTAGTGAGCTAGAAAGTCCTAAGATTGAAAGTTTTGAGTTCATTAAAATAAAAGTTCAGATTTCTGGTTATCTGTCATGAAAATGGTTATTTTTAATTTAAGGGTCGTTCACAAAAAGTAAAGATTTTTGATTATTAACAGATTTTGTCAATTAACGGTTTTTTGAAATTTGAATGTTGTAACGGTTTCTTGAAATTAAAAATTTCTAACGATTTTTTGAAATTTGAATTTTGTAACGGTTTTTTGAAATTTGAATTTTCAACGCTTTTTTCAAATTTCAAAATTTTTAACGGTTTTTTCAAATTTCAAAATTTCTAACAATTTTTGAAAATTTGAATTTTTTAACGGTTTTTTTAAATTCAAATTTTCTTTCAATTTTTTGATTAATAATTAATAGCAGTAAAGTGTTAAGCAATGATTTTGATCTCTTTAACTGTCTGAGTCTATCTTGCCAAAGGTTACTTATTAAACTATCTTTTGAGAAACAAAAAGTTTTCAAAACTGCGTTGTAGGAGCCACAATCAGTAGCTATTTTAACTTGTTTATGTACATGAGCCATGAAGTGCTTTTTAAAAAGACCAAAAATATTTTACATCTCATAAAATTTTCAATTCAAAAAGTCAGCCAAAAATCGTAAAGTATCCAAAAAAATTTTCTGAAGGAAATTCTCGTCAGTTCATTAAGATGGGAAAAATTTCTTTCTTTCTTTCTCATTCACCATTTAATACCTTTTTTGATTGTATTAACATATATTTACACGTAACATTCATTTATGAATAATTTATTATATTTTTTTGTGTTATTTCTCTTTTGTAACTACATTTAAAAAATATATTTTTAAATTTTATAAATTATCCAAAAAGTGGTTTTGTGAAAGAAAATATATATAAAAAGTGTAATTGAATATGCGTTTTTATTTCAAGCATTATTTATTTTGAAATATATTTTATACACTAGCTATTATTATAAATTATATTAAAATTCAGCCTTCGCCGCAAAGTGTTTTTATTGAAATTATTTTAAAATTTACGAAACATAACTGAGAAATTTTTAAAGGAAAAAAGAAGAAAACAGTGGAGAAAAATTAATTACAATTCGTTAAAAAAACACTTGAAATGTGTTGAGTTTTTTGCTTTTGAATGTTAAATTGTTGGCATTCATTATACAAAATGATATAATGGAGATATTGAGGCAGCAGCATGTACTCTCTGACGTACGAGAGAATAATAATCATTTCAACTATTCCACCCACCACTCATAAGCAATTATTTTATTTTCCATAGAAAAGCTATAAAGAACGTCTTGTTGCTGACGATTTCAAGAAAGGTGTTTGATGATTAAGCGCATCTTATAATTAAAATGTAGTTCTCTTTCATTTTTGATGTAAGGCACACTTTTTTTGAAAATTTGGGGCAATAGTTAAGATTCACCACTTACTGCTTACTTTTATCACTTTTCTATGTGGAATTTGGGCTATAACATAAGGGTATATACATGGAGGGGTATAAAAGGGTACAGACCCGCTTCCAGATTGAAATTTATTTGGGAAACAATTTGGACCTCATATAAAAATTAAAATTATGACAAAAAATTTACGGACCCTCATTGAGAGGTCTGACCCCTGTTGGCTACAGCCCTGTTACAACAATAGGAGTTCCATCTGACCTCTGTTTCTAATCTTGTATTAGAATGATTTATACAAGTCCACTTATCCAATTGACAATCCTTCATCACTGTTCTGGCGCCATGTAGCTATAACTGATCAATTTTGCAAATTTTAAAAGGTTTTTCAAACCAGGTCATTTTGAAGCATTTAAAATATTTTTTACGAACCACCTGAATTATTTGGTGGAACAAGGGTGGAGCCCTTGTATATCGTGGAACATAGTTTGAGAAACACTGAATTCTAGTCAAACTGTTGCGTGATCTTAACTAAGAATTGAACAAATGGAACTATAATCCAAGACAAAATGACAATTGTCTCACATTTCTATCCAAGACGAAAAGGTATAGTCCAAAGCATCCCCATCATTAAAAATGGAAATATAATATAAAAATATGTACATTCGCATACGTATACAAGTGCAAGCAAGAGAGTGAGCAGAACCTGAGAGAAACCATAAATTTCCATCATTTTTCATACATCAGCATAGTATAAAAGCTAGAAGCGAAGCAATTTCTCGCTTCTGCAATGTAGTCATAAGAAAACATAAATCATATAAGCAAAATATAGTGCTTCCACTATAGTGAGTTAGAAATGAGTATGTATGTACATAAAGTATAACAGAACAAAAAAAATTGTAAGCAGGAAAAAAAAAGTTTATGAAGAAAAATACAAAAAAATTCTTCAAACATACATAAGCAATCTCCATCTATGAAGATGCGGGCATGGAAAATTTTTCTTCTCATTTAAAATCTGTATATGTACATACACAAAACAAGTCCCTGGGTGAAAAACTTTTTTCTCTTGCTTCTTCTTCATCCATATCTCGCTCCCCCTATTTTATTGGTTTAAATTTTCGAGCCAATCTCTTCTGATACGAAAAAAAAATTTTTTTTCCATCCCCATAGCTGTATAAATATAAAAAATAGCAAACAGTAGCAGGAAAATCATGAGCCCCGGCAGAAAGCAAAAAAAAAAGCCGAAACAAATATGAATATATGATGAGGGAGTGAAATGTACTGGCAACGAATCTCCATTTCGCACAGCACTGATTTACACACCAGCACAAACGCTGCGTGAATTGTAAACATAAAAAAACGTTCCTCTTCACAGTCATTTTTCTCGTCGTATGTTGGCACGATATTTTTTTAAGAAGCATCCCTTAACACACATTCATGACTTACACACAAATTTTTTATTTTTTTTATTTTTATTCGAGTCCGTTGAAACTGCCCCCAAATTTAAAAGAAAAAAAAGTAGATAAGAAGACATATGCGAGGGTGTGTTGTGCCTCTCATGCTGATAAGAAGACGCTCCTCAATTTTAAAATGAGGAAAAAATTTACATGAAATCTCATTACATTGTGCAGCATCAGAGTATGTTCAATTTCTTTTAATTGGATCGTTTATCTCATGAAATTCCATCATGCAAAAAAATTCATTTTCAGTCTCCAGCCACAGAGTGTACATTATGAAAATATTCTTTCTTTTCTTCTTCTTCCTCCCTCTTTTTTTTTGTTATACGTGAGTTTTATACTTTTTATGTGTTTTATGCGATCGATAAAATTTTCAATTTGCGCATGGCATTCAGCATTCAAGGCAGTGTGTATTTATGTAAAAATGAAACAATAGAAATATGCTGTATGGCAACAAGGTATAGTGAAACGAGCTCAATAAAGACAGAATATACAATTTTTTTCTTGCAATCTTCTTTCATACTTTTTTAACATGCAGAGGCGATGTTGCCTCACATAAGAAGTCTCGCGAAACATGAAATCTTATAGCTGGTCAATTTCTTTCCTTTCCCTTGATTATTGTAAATGCATTGAGCAAGTTAATAATATTACAGTTGGTTCCTCTACGTAATCTTATTATTTTTATAACAACAGAACGAAAAAAACAGAAATTTTCATGACTAAGAAGCATAAAGACATGATATCTCCTCTATATAGTCTGTGCTACAGAAACTAATCAATATATAAACAATATCACATCAAAAGCATGATGAAGAAGAACGGTATAGAGCAAGTAGTGAAGTCAAGGTAGATTACTGTTGATTCTTGACCAATTGTTAGCCTAGAACTTGAAATATTTTTGATTTTTCTGATGCAGCTTTAATTTGATGTCAGTTATGGGTAGGATTTTGTGTACTAGAAGCAAAATATATCCATTAAAGGTGCTTAGTATAGGTATGCTCGTAAAAATTAGTGTAGATACTAAATACTGCACCCGAATGGCATTTTACACTGAGAGGGTTAAAAATCTTTGCACAGTGCCCTTAGAGTGCTAGTTTGATACCTGATTTACGTCATCATACAGCTATTCGTCGATCTTACACCAGTCTGGTACCAAGTTTTTCCTTCTTGTTGTTTCCATGATGATTTTGAGTAATTTCATCCCAGTAACAAAAACCGTTAAAAAGTTAGTTAATAACTAGTTGTGACTAACTTTCAGATAGATTTTAACTAACTTTTAACGGTTTTGGTTACTGGGGTCATTTGAACTTTCTAGATTTTAATAAAAGATTTAGACAAGAAAAGACAACACAAAATTTTCAAATTTTCGAAACCAGTTTACTGAGCTCAGCTGAGATGCAAATATTTAAGTACTCCCAGGAAAAATCAATTTTTTTCAATTTTCATCAAATTTTTCAAACTGAATTAAATTTTTTGAGTGAAGGCATGAAGCAAATCTCATTTCTAATTACTTCCATTGATTATTTCATACTGAAATCGCATTAAATAGAAATTGTGCAAATTTTTCTTTTTTCGACAATTTTTTTGTGAAACAAATTGGAGTACTTGAAAATTTGCATCTCAGTTAACATGTTTTGAAAATTTGAGCTTTAAATTTTGCGTTATCAAGACATTTAATTGGTCAACTTTCAATCAGAATTGTAACAAGGAGAACAACTGGGGCTATCGAGCGGTACGTCACTTGAAAATATCAAAACAAATTCATACATCAATCTTTATAGACATCTATCCTCTATTTCCAAGTGCTTTACGACCAACTTAATCAAATTTTTAAAAAATCATTCTACTTCTTTCATAAATACTGACAGACCAAGCTATTTACATCCAAAAACTCAAAAACAATTAAACACTCAGACGTGATTTCAAGCAGGTGTAAACAATGTTACTAGATAACAAAAAATTGAATTTGTAGGGAGGAAAAAGAGTTTACAGTAAATAATAAATATTATTTTTGGCCAGCTCAGCTTTACCATGTTACCAAGAATTGATAATTAAAATTTTCGTGTTGCTTTGCATTGATATGGATAAGGAAATCGTACTTTAAATCGATTGACGTAATTCAATACATTTAGAATTAAATGTCATTAAAATGACTTTGTGGATATTTATAATTAAAATTATATGACTTGATATTTCCGTTCATAAATTATCAAATTTATTAATTTATTGGTTAAGAAATTCAGTCAAAGTGTCTGCATGATGTCACACTTATTTTCCATAAGCTAGGCTATAATTTTCTGTGTCAATGACCAGATAAAGAAGCTCATTACAATGTCCGAAATGAGAGAACTAACCATCATTTTTTGATAACATGAAAAGAAGAACAAACGAAAACTTTTTTTGTTGTTGCTGCTGTCGTTTCATCTCTATGAGACATGTGATAGCCTTTCTTATCATCGTGGTGGAAAGTAAATACTAAGGAATCACTATTTATATTTCGGAATTTGATTTTGACGTAATTTTTTTCTGTTCGAAAGAGTGAGTGAGGAGGGTGGTTGGATGATAGGGCAGCAACAAGAATGGGAAATCCATTGTACGTACACACATATTCAATTCTCATGAGCGTGCACACCGGATAGTCCGAAAAACAACAATCATCTGTTTAGGACGGCAGCAGACACATAAAACATTCCGTTTTATTTCTCACCACAGAAGATTTCTTTCATTAAAGTTGTTTTTCCTTTTCATTCTCTTTAACCGGCTCATTCACTTGACCATCATCATGATGTGATATGGTTCACTTTTTTTTCTTATACTACATAGAGTATTCCTTCTTATTTTTGTTGTTGTTACTTCTTATTATTATTATTGTTGTTGTTGTTATTAGTATTATTGTACATTGGCTGGCTACAAATATTGGCTTTATAGAGCATCGTGATGATGTTGTTGTGCATGGAAAATACTCCATTCACACATATTTTTTTTTTGCTTTGTACTTTTTCGGAATCGAATTTATGGCGATTGCTTTTACCACAAAAGGGGAGGCAGGCTTGTCTTCATTATTATTGTGTCATCACATAATTTTTTTTTCGTCATCAATCCTCCCACCATTTTCCTTACAATTATATTATCGTAAAGTCAACACTGTCGGATATTTTTGACTTGAGTGATGAATATTTAAATTTAGACACTATTTAGAGACATTTTGTCATATTAATAACATTTTATGCTGCAATAGACACTTGTTCACTTCCTCTTCATCACATTTATTGTTTTTATGATTTTTAAAACGAGAACTTAATTTTTCTTCATTTCATTTTATATGTCAACAACAGGAAAAGGACTGTCAGATAATGAAATGATGGCGTGGCGACAATTACAATTAAGTGCGGAACAACATAAGCAATTAATGGTATCCACACCTCAAATGGCATCGCCAACGAGTAATAGTAGCTTATTGACACTTCAAGATATGATGTTGAGGCATCAGCAGCGTTTTGAAAAGAGGCGATTAAGTGAAAATGATTTGGATGCTGACATTAAGATGCCAAAATTAGCACCTATTAGTAGCATCAACACATGTTCATCAGCGTCGACATTACCATTATCATTAGCAAATATGAGTATGCCACTTATGGTCGATTGTATGAAATCGCCATACAATTATGTTGGTGATTCACCGTCATCGAATGACGCAGCAGCGGCTGCAACATTTGGATCTTTCATCAATATGACTCATAGAGAAAAGTTACAAAATCAACAATACCTTGATCGATTGCGGCGAATGAATGAACGCGGTAAGGAACGTTTGGCTCGCAGTCGCGTGAATTTTGAACCGAGCAATGTTGCTAAGACTGTTCGAGAGGAATTGGCAAGTCGAAAGCAGCGAGCCGTAAAAGGTAAGTTGGTCGAAATAAAAAGTCATGCATTGAATGACAAAAATCGGTTTTTCTTGCAAGTCACAGTTGACATCATGCGCGATTTCTGATTTAATTTCTTTATCATCGAGATTTTTTCGCCAAATTACTTGCTTATTTTATTGAGTGTTTTACTTCTATGGATGTGGTGTTGGGGTAGAAGTGTTATCTTGGGTATGGTGTCTAGAGTAAGGTTATGGCTAAGTTGTAGACACCTTATTATTAATTTTTTAAGTGGACGTGGGTTCGATTCCCACTAAAATCGAAAAATCTGCTATGATGCCATTTCCATCTTCCTGATTCTCAATTTTCCACCATTATTCATTGCTTTATTATCAAATAGAATCATCAAAAGAAATGAGAAAGAAAAATTTTCACACAAATCTGATTTGATTCTCATAGATTTCCTTCCCTCCATTACATTATACGGTATATCCTGGGACATATCAAATTCACTTTTATTTAAATTGTATTTTCATCTCAAATGAAATTGAATTCAATTTTTCTTTTGAAGTCATTTTCAATTCTCATTTTATTTTCTCCTCTCTCTTGCTTGTTGGTAGTATGAATGTACTCTGGTCAAAGCCAGAAGCATTGATAACGGCGGCATTGTTGTTATTTAAAAGAAGGATATAAAAACGTAAAAATAAAATGGAAATAAAATTGAAAAAAGGGGTTCCTTTAGAAAATTCGTACACAAATATTTACCCTTATCAATTGAGCTGTAAAATGAATCGAGTTAATGTGATTTGATTACGAACTGATAAAATGCGATTTTATATGCGGCATACCCTCCGATTATTGTTCGACAATTTTCATTCTAAAACATTTAAGCAGGCGGGAGGACATTGAGGTGGGTGGAGGACGATGAAATTTAAAATATGGCTGATGCTTAATGTAATGGCATTTGAAATATTTCATGTCCTTGTCATCAAGTGGAATTTACTTCAACAATTTTCATTTTTGCTGTCCATACACAAAGTAGCAACTATCGAACGCACTTGAACGCACAAGTTCCATCTCATCTTATGGATGGATGAAGAACAACTTCAATTAATCATCCATTTAAATAGAATGACCCTCCAGAAAATCCCATTTCAGGGAGAATAAAAATGAAAATCTGTGAAGCATTTGTTTGAATAAATAAATATTGAAAAGATAAATTGAATAACTAAACATCCGATTAGCTCCCTCATACGCATTCAAATTGTATAAGCACATATTTATTTCATGTATGGGAGGCATTCTTAAAAAGAGACGAAGATGAATTCTGGCCAAATAAAAAATAAGAAAGAAAAGCGGAAATCGAGAAAGGAGAGAAATCAACAACAGGCAAACCAATTTAATTCCAATAAAATCACTTGAAGTACTTACGATTGACTGTAAATTTTCTTAGCACTTTTCATTAGAAAAGGATGGAGCTAAACATTTTGTCTATTGCAGGGGATGATTGTTTATTTGGAATTTATTGGGGTACTCCAGATGGGTAGGGTTGGGTTAAGTAACCCAGGTAGCCCAACTCTATCTACCAGCACCTGGTTGGTTGGCTGTTTGAGGGGGAAAACCATCTTCACCCCTATCCCCACCACTATATATGCTTTTACCTTTCCATAGTGGATACTTTAATATAAGGTTTAGGTGTAGGATAGATTAGTAGATTAATCAGTGTAGGGTTAGGCATAACGACAAACCAATCCCAGCAACATACTCTGAAATATACAAAGGGTTGTTTTCATGGGTGTATACCCTTGTCATACTAAAAACAATAGCTAGAGTGTTCTCAAAAATCCAGTCCAGCAACATACTTTTTTTGAGAGGTGCTCACGTATTTTTTGTAAGATTGGATGACTTTTAAGAAGAAACTGAGATATTTCCTAGAAAACCCTACCAAATTTCCACAACTAACTTAAAATTAGCCACTAACCCTCGAAATGCGCCATAAATAATCTCCATTCCTTTACTTACTACCCATTTAATTCTTCTCTTCTTCAAGCCTTTACAACAATGAACGATAGAGTGAGAGTAGAAAAGTTCATAAAAAATAAAAAGGTTATCTATCATCACACATATGTTTTATATGTTCACAAGCTTAACCCTTCTTGTTTGCTGGTCGCAGTGTTGGGGAGATTTCTTCTTCAATTCTTCTAATACATTTATTGGGGGTTTTATTTTTTGGTTACATACTACAATTTGAGGGAGCATACAACACTTTATTTCCATTCTACATGGAAAATCCATTCATGGATGAACATTTCTTTTTTTATTTCATTTGAAAATGTTTTCTCGCTTGAGAAAGTTTTGTAAATTTTACTTTTTTTTTGCTCATTCATGTCCCTGATTTTTGAACATTTCGATATGGACCATACACAGTAGAGTGGATATGCAAGTAAATTAAGTAGAAAGTGTGAGATCATTGTGGAGAGAATATATTTTTCAATTTATTTTGAAGATGTAGTCCTAAACACCTTATAAAAAATTTACTAGGAACAATTCGTTCATTTATCACTCTAATTTACAATTTTCTCCTTTCTTTTGTCCTTCTTCATCCTATTTTATGTCTCAATTTCCAATGTGCTACAGACTACGTGAGTTCATAAAATAAAAGATTTCTGCATGAAATTTTTGAATAGTACAACAGAGCAGAGAAAAATGAAAGTTTTGAAAAATAATCAATAGCTGGAATTTTTTGCATATACATACATTGTACAGGAGATTGTACGGTCAGAATGTACATACAATTTGCAACATCTCCCCTACTGTTTCAGCTATTGTGGCACTGCTCTTGTTACCATTTACGTTTTTATCCTATACATATATCCATAGACTATAATATATTTTTATAATTCGATACACACAATGACACATGGCAATGATTAATAAAACTGTGAGAGGACATAATGGACTGGGGTCAAGCGCTTTCAATTCAGAATAAAATAAAAGAACTCAAATCTTGCCATTACCGCCAACACTTCTTCTTCTTCTTCGATTTTTTTTCTGAAGAAAAACAACATCTGTGTGCAATTATTATCCTATATAATATTGATTGTGTCATTTTCACATTTTAAATGAAGAAGTTGGAAGGATAAAGTTTTTAAGGATAATTTTTTTTTTGTTTTACAGCTTTGCTTAATGAAATTTTCTTTCTCCTTAATTGGGGGGTCGTTCATAAATGATGTTCAACATTTTTGTTTCTGGAGTAGGGGTCCTCTAAGGGACGTATCCAAGAGGGGGGTTTGGGGGTCAAAAAAACCAATACGGTCATGGTTTGAAAAGGATTAAATCCAATTTAGATGCACGCAGAAATCCATATAAGGTGGGGAAGGTAGGAACAGAGTTGTCCCTCATCAATTTCGTATTATAGGCAAAAATCTAAGAATTTTCAACTTAACCAATGCTAGTCTAGGCCTAAGCATTTTCTAGACTCAGACACTCCCTAGTCAAAGGCATTCCTAGGTAAAGGAAAAAACCATTGCCTAGCCAAGGTCACCTGATACCTCCCTGACACTTTTTTAGGACCATTTTGTTCATACAGGTATGATACCTTTGATTTGACCCAAGGCACCTTAAACCCTTGCTACGCTACAGAGGTCTATTTAAAATATGAAAATTTTCGACGTCATTTGTGAACGACCCCTTAAACGAATTTTCTTATTTTTAATCCAAATTAAATCAGAATTTTTCCTAGGAAGGTCAAGTTGTATTGATTTTTAAATGAATATAGGATTAAGTTTATAATTGCTTCATAAAGAATTTCGAGCATGTTTTTAAGGGGATTTACAGGAATTTGTAGCATCCTAAACATTGGTTTTAGTTTTTTAATCTAGTCAATGTTGTTTGACCTTCTAAGCTGAAAAACATCTGAGCTGATTATTCTCAGTAGATGGAGTCTGGACACTGAATGACTCAAGCAATAAATTCAAATAGAAAGTAGTAAATTCAAAACAAACTAGCAATTGAAAATTAATTCCAAAAACGATTTCATTCAATTTAATCGCAGCCACAAGCATTTTAATTTGCCCATCAATGAGACCCCGAAAAAAATATTATGGACAGAAAATAAGACAGAGAATTAAATTGAATTAAATTAAAGTGAAGAGGCTAATTATAGTCAGCTGCCGCAGCGATTTATCAAATTATAATGTATCGCCCATATTTACATTTTAAATGATATTAAATTTCTGTTATCATTCCAACCATATTAATTAAAAAGCCATAATTCATTCGACTAAAAATGAAGAAGAAATTGAGAAAATTGAAAATAATTTTTTGGACATGAGCAGTCAGTAAAATATATATTTTTATTATAAAATAAAGTCCCTCGAACTATATGTATGCATTGATGATGTATGGATGTATGGATGGATAAAATAAATATTTATTGCTAAATAACAGTGAGTGAATGAAAGAGAGACAGAGCAGAGAAGGAAAAGAACACAAAGAAAATATTATGAGCGAGCATCAACCTCAATTAATTTCAATTCAATTTTTATTTGTTTCTTGCATGCAATTCAATTCAATACAATTAATACACTGCACAGTGTAGTGCAGTTGAGTGAGCATGGGCGCATGATGAGATTCTTATCGACGAGAGAGAAGAAAGTATAAGAACAAAAAAAAAGTCGGAGTGATTCGAGACGAGTTTCAGGATTAATACAAACATAATAAAATATATAAATGCATCTTCGATTTCCTTCTTTCTTTTGCTGCTCTCATCTCACAAGCGACTGCAATGTGGATATGTATGATATGGTAAAAATGAACTGAAACGAAACTATTGATTTTTTTGTGTTATTCTTTCGCATTTCATCATTTTAATATCGGCATATGAACAACAATTTTCTTTTTCTTGTGCAATTTTTTCTTCAATAAATGACTTTTGGCTCTTCAGTTTGGTTGTCTGCTTAAATTACTACATTAAAATATTCCAAATTTTAATCATTTTAATAGAAATCTTGGGGGTCCATGATTTGAATTAAGAATTTGTTTTGAAAAAATCATCAAATTAAATTGCCTTTTAGTTTTGAATACAAAATTTCCGTTACGAAAAATTTGAAAATTTATTGTAAAAAATGAGTTATTCAAATTGAGAACCCCCTCAGTATTTGAAATTTTTGAATTAAATCAATCAAAATTCTTTAAACGCAAGAAATAAATCTGATACCTTGTCTGAAGCTGGATTCGATGGAAATCCTGCATGAAGTTACCTCAGTGTCAATTAGTTCCTAATTGCCAATATAATATCTTAATGTTGATTTTTCTCTATTTTTATCCATCCACATTACCCTCATGTTATTGCCACTATCGTATTATTGACGTCAAGACGCCTTGAAGAGCAATTTGGACCTCATTGCCTCCCAGGCTGGTACCAAGCCTACAACACGGTGGATCTTAAACCTTCTTAGTACAAACTGATGTTCAAAATTTAACCTAAGTTTCAGTAAAATGCGCCTCTGTCTCTGACAAGACCCACACCATCCTTTTCCTTCATTTCTGCTCCCATGCAAAAACACACAGCAAAGTTTGATAAAGAACAAAAACAAGCAAGATAGAATGAATAAAATAAATATAATACACATGCATGAGAAATACAAAAAAGGGAGGAATTAATTAAAATGCGCAGTATATACATTGCATTTGAGCGAGATGAAGAAATAAATGGCAGAATATTTGAATTTTGATGTGTGTACTTAATATTTTCCTTGCCTTTACTCTCTCCCTACGATATTTAAATGAAATTGTAAGTGTAGAAAATTCCACAGAATCTTACGAATGTAAATGAAAGGAGAAAGTTACTCGCACTCCTGCTGCAATAAAAAAATATTAAGGACTTTCCATTTTCTTCTGTAATTAACTTTGCATGTGGCTACCATTCACATTTTTGTCATAAGTAAGAAGCTAAAATAGACGAGAAAGAAAAAATTCTTGAGTTTGAAAGTCAAAGTTTTATTGCTTTATGGTTTTATGGTTGATTCTAATGTATGCATGCAGTGCATAATTTTCTAGTCTTATGCAAAAAGGATTCGGTAAAAAAATATGTTGCGTATGTTTTTATGGTTTGGGCATTTTTTAAGGAGTAAAAATTGTAGAAAATACCAAGAAATTGTAAATTTTGAATTGGGGGTCATAAAATTGAGTTTTTTAAGAAGTTGGATTTTTTCTTAGAGTTCTTGTGTTGTTTTTAATAAGAAAAGTCACGAAATTTTAATGATTTTAGGGGTCGTACATAAGTGACGTCCACTTTTAGGGGGGAAAGAATTTTTTCAATTAATATTTTGTAATAAAGGGGGAAGTTTAAAATATTATTTTTTTGGTAGACGTCATTGGTAAATGACTCACTTAAAGGAATTAGGGGTCATTCGAAAATTACGTCACGCAATAAACGACTTTCTCCCCCTTTCCCTGTCACATATTTTCCAAAGAAAGAAAAATTTTGGGATTCTTTCACAAAACTGTCACAAATTCTTCTGCCCCCCCTAAAGCATGACGTAACTTGCAAACGACCCCTTAGTAAGATTAAGCCAAATACTGAAGAACTCAAATTTAATAAATTCCGCAAAATAACGTTCAAAATACCTACTGTGCATGCATGTATAATAAAACATTCAAGTCTGAGAATTGCATAGATGTTTCCGCGCTATAATTTCTATTTGTAGCACAAAATTCAATAATAAAATTTATGAGAACCCAAATCAAGTCTATTGCAGTTGTTACCTATTGTTAAATAGAAATAACTAAAATTATAGCATATTTTTTTATATTCTTCTACCTACGCTCTTTCGGCAATTCTTGACATTTTTCACTATCAATGATTTATGTCTATGCTCTGGAGCCCTCAAATCATATTATACAGACACAAATTCAAATCTTCATTTAGTCATCAAGCACCATCAATTTATTTTATTTTTAAAATGTAAAAATTAACAAAAGAAATTCAGAAAAAAATAACCAAAATCTCAAAATAAATTAAAACAGGTAATTTTAAGGTCCAGAATTTATTCCTTTTTTTCTCTGCACAATTTTTTTGTGTTGTTGCATTTTTTTCTTTTGTTTCCTTTTTCTTAAATATATCCTTTTTTGCTCAATACATGCATCCCTTAAAGTACGTTAGGTGACCAATGCATTGGAATTTTTTCAATCCTCTTCTATGCCTTCTCATTGCTAGTCGCCCTACTCAATACTCTAAAGCAGGTATTTAGATTTCATTCTATTCTTTGCTATTGCAATGGCACTAAATTTATGTCAAAGATCTTTTCTACTTACATGTATATGTATATCTTTAGTGTACACAAAAAATATTACGCAAGTTATCGATTAAAAGGAATTACATGAAAAAAATCTGTTAAAAAATCCCAAATAATTTTTTTTACCTAGACAATTTTTTGCGTAAATAATGCACAAAATAAATTTTTTTAGGGCACAATTGAAAAGAGATCCTGAAATTTTATGCATTTATTGAAATGTCGAACAAAGGATGAAGAGATTTTTTTGCACAACAAAAATTTTTCTCACGATCTAGGATTGATAAATCTTCTTCTATACCTTTTTATTCTTCCTTTATAAAAATAAGCATTGATGATTGAAAATGAAAGTTTTTATCTCCTTTGATGATTGATTTTTTTTTCTTACAAATAATTTCGGTAAAAATCATTAAACACATCTCAACATGTGAATGCGAGAGAGAGAAAATGAGAATGAGACGACGAAGAAGCGGAAAGGCAGCTTTAATGATTCTAACCGTGAAACATTCGAGCAAATAACCATAAACTACATTCGTTAAGGAAAAATCGATAATTTCAACATAGTTTGATACACGAAAAAAATAAAGAAAAATCCCTCGGTTATGTGAACGTACGTACAGACTCCTCTCGTAGTAGATTGTTGTTTCCAAATCATGGAATTACGCGAAACGAAAGGGAAGCAATTTTTACTCTATTCGTATCTTTTGGATTATATTCTTTTGGATAGACTAGATAGCTTAAAAGTCAAATAAGATGGATCTTGAGCATTTTTACTGTAAAATGCTGTAATTGACGCTTTTTTGAATTTTTTTTGACCGTTATTTTTTCAAATTTTGTCTTTTTACTCTTTTAGAGCCAATGACGGCCCTCAGACTAAAATTAGTAACAAATTTCATGAAAATAAATATTTTTAGGCTTGAATTCAAATCCACACATTTAACTCAATACTTTGTCGATTCCAACCATCTACCATAGCTGAATACATTACGGCTACATTTAATGTTCAGAAAATGCACTGAAAAAAATCTCCCGACATATCAGACTCTCTGCAGCACAGCATTAAAAGCATCAAAAGCAAATATTTTGCTGTATGCCACAACAAATAAAAGAATAAGAATTATGAAACAACTGCGAATGATTTTTTTTTCTTGTTTATTTCGCTACTGAAATTCAAACAGTCGGATATAATCAAAAGAATATAAAAAGCGCGCGGTTCATCTGACAGCGAAATAGCAAAAAAAATGAGAAAGATCTACAAGAAAAGAAATAACCTTCGAATTGCGAATAAAAAAAGAAGAAGAAGAAAAAAATTCCTCGAGATGCTTTTTTTTAAAAAAAATTTATATTCGTATTTTTTAATGTAAAATAACCACGCCTTTTACATCTCATTACAATTTTATACTCGTATATACGTAGGTAATTTCTATATGATTTTTCATATCAACTCACTATGCTGAGCGACGGATATTCGTTTTTTAAAGAAAACATAAAAAAAGAACTCCGCTGTGTGCTTCTATTCCCGCTCATTCTCTTTTTTTCTCTCACATCTCATGTCCTGAATAAAAGATTAAAAACACACGAGTGGAAAAAAATGTGTGAATGTGTTGGTACAAAAGTAGGGGAAAAAAAGCTCTCGATTGAGCAATACTCACATGATGATGCCGTCTTGCTACATACAATACCAAAAAGAAGTATGATTATGCTTGACTCTCTGCAATTCTTTTCTTCTTCTTCATTCCTTTTTCTATTTTGTTGAATGTGCCGTTTGCTTACAGTGAAATATTAAAATGATTGTTAGTTATTTTGGATAAACGCATCATTAAGGACGCAAGACGTGAATTAGAATATTTTAATTTCGTAAATTTTGCAAACGAATTTTAATTTTTTTGCTAAGAAAATATTTTAAATTTTTGAACAATCTGAAAGAACATTAAATAAAAATAAATTGAAAGAAAAAAAATCTAGTTACCAGTGAATAAATTAAATGTGATGCTATTATTGTCGTCTGGCAAAAGTGCATTAAAAGAGCCGAACGAGATGGTTCTGTCGCAAGTTCAGTCATTTATTTCGAAAGCGGAACGTGATCAGGAACGTGAGGATAACAATAATACTGTTAAGAAAGAGTTGCTTCGAACACCACCCAGATGTAGGTTCCCATTCAATTTTTAATTTATAAATATGTATTCAAACATAATTAGCACGACATAACAATGAGCTATTCATGGCATAAAGCTACATTCACTTCAGCTAAAAAAAAATGATGAATGCAATGAATAGAAAATGAGTTCATTAAATTTTCATGACATTTTCAATCAAAAAACAAATCTTACTCGAGGCTGAGGAATTGTTTGCCATCACTAGCATGAAGCTTGACTAGCTTTTTGATTAAAATTGAATTTTTCATGAGCTCGTCATAATTCCTGACCACAAAATTGATTTCAACACAATTCTTTTGCATGACTGATATTCAATTAGTCATATTTCATTACAACACACAACCTGCAATATTTGATGTTATGTCCAGTGGAAAAATTACCTTTCAACCCCTAAAAGTTATATTTTTATGCCGATGAATAGAGAAAATTTGTGTCTGTGTAATAAAATCGTCCATAAAAATTTCGTTTCTTCTTCTTCTTGGAATCACTTTGAAATTTAAGAATCTTAAAGACGAAACTATCAAGAATTGGACCTTAATTTGCTGTTGTGAAAGGAAGAAGATTCTCAGATAAATGATATTAAAAAAATGTTCCATGTCCAGGTAAAAAAATGTGCAAAAGAATTTATTTTTCAAGAGAACAAAAAAAAATGTTTCCGTATCCAATAAATAGACAATGGTCATAGATAGATAGTATTTTGATAGTTTTATTGGTGGAAAATTAAATGAAGAAGAAGGAAGAGAATAAAAAGCCAAAGTCGTCTTTATTTCCCTTAAGTGTTAACAATTAAGTGATTCAAAGATATTAATCTACACTTAATAGATAAAAGTCTAATCTTAAACACAAATTACATCTTGGATGTAAAGAAGAAATGAACGAAACACTCATCACTGACTGAGCGAGAAAAAAGAGAGAGACGAAAAAAAAATCTCGATGAATGAAAATGTTGCGCTGTAGTAACACACAAGTTAATTATTTCATTATTTCCTTTCTTTTTTTCTTTCTCTTTCACCAGACGTTTCATTGAGTCGATTATCACCTGCACCTTCTCACGGTAAGTCTTTTATAGCCACACACCAAATATTATATATTAAAAAAATAAATATTATCGATTATTGACTCCAAAACAATTTTGACCACGACGAGGCGAGGAGAAGAAAAACTATTTATAAAGTAGCGATAATAAATCAAAATCTCACTGAAGGAAATACACGAAAAATTGATTCCTGAGAGATTTATCATTCAAGTATCTCACTCTTGTAATATGTACCAGTAACATCGTAATAACATGTGTTAATAGTATTATGGAATAGATATGATGTTTTTTATGATCATTTCTTTCCAACTCTTTGATTTTTCACGCAAGTTTTTTTTGGCAAAAACAGCTTCTGTCTAAAATCAGTTTGTCTTGATGTGGGTTTTTGTCATATTTTACACAATTTTACAAAGAACTTAGATTAAATTAAAGAAAATCCCTCTAACAGACAAAGAGCTAGTTGTAGTTGAACTAGTGATCACACTAAGTTACCAATCAGCATGCTCTATGTCTTTTAGGGAACTTTAGATTTTCTTTATTTTCCTTGAAAGTCTCAAACATCCAAGCTGTTTGACAATCACAGGGATCAGTTGCTTGGGTATGCACCCCTTGCGATACTATAAATTATAGTTATGGTATACCCTAAGTTATACCAAATATACCGGTCCCTGAAAAATCTCAAACATCCAAGCAGACTTAAAAGTCATTACAAATTAACATCCAAATAGACTTGAACGAAAGTTCAACAGCCAGAACCACCTAAAAACCACTAGTTGAGATTTTAAAAGAAAAATATAGGATTCTAATTAGGATTCGAACCCACATCCAATGATGTCTGATCTCATGTCCTTACCACTGACCTATTGAGTGTTAGACTAATAAATGGTCAAATGTTACATGTAAATTGCTGTTCTGTTTTGCCTACACTATAAATTGATTGATCATTATTGCTACATGATTTCAGAATAGATTAAATAACAACTGAAAATGCGCTTCCAACTTTGAATTTGTCTGTTACTTTTACTCTAGCCTCTTTTTTCCGTTTTTTAACGTTAGGGAAAAATGCAATAAAAAATTTTTCCCCAAAAAATATATATCAACCCTTTTTTTCTCACACAGCATTAAGAGGCATAAGCAGAAAAAAATATTATTTTATGCTATCAACACATTAAGTAACATAATCAATGAATGAAAGGGTTGATAAAATTATTATCGATGATATGATGAATTTGCTATTAAAAGCCTTTTATGTCCGGATGTGATTGATATACGCACTTTTTCTTTTTCCTTCATGTACACAATATTATATGAGACTTTCTTAATGCTCATGTCGTTTTGCGATTCACAAGACTTTCGCATTTGTTTTAATTAATGAATAAATGAATGAGTAAATGAATGAATGGATGGAATGGATTTTTTTTGTGAAAGAGTTAAGTTTCACTAATTTTAATTACATTTTCTTGTATTTTCATTTTCATTTCATAATAATAATATGTCAGATGATGGAAGTAATCAATCAATTGATAGCAGAGAGAATTCAAATTTTAGTCCACCATTAAAGATGATGTCGCAGTCAAATCAGCACAGATTTCAGTCATCTGCATTGAATTTGGTAAGTTCTTCTGAATTTGTTGCGCAATTACCCTTCCATTTCATGTTTTTTTATATGAACGTATGGCATCGACAATTGAAAAGATGAAGAGAGGGAAGGGAAGTGTAAAGACTAAAAGAATTTTTTACTGGTTGAATAACAAATTCAAAAGACATACATATATGAGCATAAAGGGGTGAAGATCATGCATCAAAAAAGGAATACACAATCTCCTGTTTATGTTCATCTTGCCTAAGGGCGCGTGCCAGCAATTCTAGAAGAATTTATGTTTTTATAGTGAATACACTTCTCCTTCTACGTTTAACTCTCTGTTAAACATATTTTCAATGTTGTTGCTTTTTTTTGCACATCAAACAGGAAACTTAAACGCGATTTTATTTAATCTTTATATTTTATATTTCCTGAACTGAATATCTGATTACGTTACGTTTTCAATTGCTATACAGATTAACGATTCAATACGACACACTCCATCACCGCCTGCATCGATTAATAATTCAGCAAATCAAATGAATATGGCATTAGCAGCACTTCAAAGTCAGATCCCGTTAGCGCCATTACTGCTTCAGAATCAATTAGGAATGGGTGCATTTGGTAATTTGTCTCAGGATGATCTTCAGACATTACAACAAGCAATACAGGCTCAGCAGGCACAATTTCATCAACAGTTACAGAATTACATGTTGCTTCAAGCAAGTGCCAATTCAAACACGTCACCTGCTCAAGCGCAAGCAGCAGCACAACTTCTTATACAAAGTCAAGTTCAACAAGCTATGGCACAGGCTGCACACCAACTACAATCATTACAGAAGCAACAGGAAGAGATGAATCGACATAATCGAATGTATGAAGGAATACGCGTAAAAAGTCCACCAAATAGTCCACCACAAAGTCCCTCAATGAATTATCAGTATACGCCAAAAACGACACTTCCTTCAAATAATAATATAACACCACCAAATACAGCACAATTGTCTATGTCAGGAATGTTAACACCATCAACACCAAGTTCTGGAACATTAACACCACAAATGAAAAAGTCGACACAAATGTCGACATCACAAACGGTGAGAACGATGGAACCATCACCAGAAGAGACGATGGATTTAGAAGAGCTTGAGCAATTCGCAAAGACATTCAAGCAACGAAGAATTAAGCTTGGATTCACACAAGGTGATGTCGGCCTTGCAATGGGCAAACTTTATGGAAATGATTTTTCACAAACAACCATATCAAGATTTGAGGCATTGAATTTGAGCTTCAAGAATATGTGCAAACTGAAACCGCTCCTTCAGAAATGGCTGCTTGATGCTGATGGCTCATTAGCTGGCAGTGGCGGGTACGTTCCGTAAGAAAATAAAAATCCTCAAAGAACTTTATCGTTAATTAATTATGACTTTAATTGAATGTCCACAGAATTTTCGGAAATAGCTCACTAAATCAACTTTCAACGCCTGAAATGGGACGAAAGCGAAAGAAGCGTACATCGATAGAGACAAATGTCAGAGTGTCACTAGAACGTGCATTCATGATGAATCCAAAACCAACGAGTGAGGAGATTATGGCATTAGCTGAAAATTTATATTTAGAAAAAGAAGTGGTTCGTGTCTGGTACTGTAATCGTCGACAAAAGGAGAAACGAATTAACCCCACAGATTCTGATAGTCCAACCGAATCGCTAAGCAGTACAGGTGGATTATTTGGAATAAGTTCATTATCTCCAAGCTTTTCACCATCCGTAAAATTTGAATGACATGATTCTCAGTGGAATGATCAATCGACATCATCGTATACTGAAATAAAAATACCAAATAACGACTTAACAATCACATCATCTCTGCCACCTCATGCCAGCAGTCCATATTCAAAGTAAAGTAATTAAAATTTTCATATCAATGTACATTCCGTTTTCTATAGGAAATAATCATGTAAAAAATCGAATCGAATTTAATTCACAAAAAAAAGATTTTTTAAATTTGCAATATTTTTGAACTGAATTTTTTATAAACTTTTTCTTTAAAAGTACTTTATGGAATTCTCTTTTTTTGCATCGAAACGTTCATAATGCAATGATTGAAGTACTTTCAAAGAGAACAAGATAAAAAATTCAATTTCAATGGGTCATTGATATTGACCAAACCCATAAATTATTTGATTTGACTCCTTTTTTTCCATCGTAATTAAATCGACCAGTCAGACACAATCCACTCGATATTTATTTTTTTTGTTGAAGTTAAATGCATAAATGAATGTATTATTTTATCAGAGATGGCAATTCAAATTCAGTTGATGTCGGGTGTGACTTTCCTAGAATTCTAGAAATTTAAAGAATTTTTCAGACATTTTATTGAAAATTCTTTTAAAAATAATTTTGTTGTAAATTGCACAGTTGAAATTCCAATTTACCTATAGCTGTCGATATATCATCTCTGATTCTTATTATTGCTGCTATCATTACCAAACCAGTGAGTTTTGATTTCAAAAAGAAATCTGTAAATCAATGAGAATAAAGAATAATGATAATTAGTTATAATTAATTCATTAAATGAAACAAAATACGATGATTAATTTTTATATCACTAAAAACATGACTGCGTTGATGAATCTTTTTTTTATTGGAGACGATAAAAAATTCAGAAGAATACTTTTGTGTAGATAAAATAAATTACAGTCCAAAAATGAAAATAATTTTATTTTCTAAAATACAAATACAAAAAGTATACTGAAGTCAACGAAAGAAAGAGAATGAGGCTTGCTATCAAAACTTTACTTCTCTTCTGTTTAAAACAATATGACCATGAAACAGTCATCAACAGAAACATGATCTACCTGAGCAATCTAAAATTATTAAGAATGCATAATTGTGGTTAGTCGCTGTTAGGCTAAATTTAATTGAAAACTTTTATAGAATTAAACCCGCGACGATGTTTGAAATTATAGTCACTTATGCTAGTGGTTCCCCGAACCTTTTTACAGATGAGCACTCCAAAATAGGACAATCTTCACGACGACCTTTTTTGCTCACTTACCTTTGGTTAGATACCTCAGAATTGTGAGTATTTAATATGCCGTCAATTTTTGTGCGATTTACCTTGAAAGGAACCATGCCAATGTGGTAACGGCACCAAGTGTTTATATTGGGTACATAAATTTACAATGCCAAAAACTACTGAGTTTAGCTCTTTACTTGGATTATTCAAGGATTTGACATCAAATAATTTAAATTTACATTAAAAGATTCAAATTTAAAAAAGTTTCAAATTTTGAAGAAAATTCAAATTTGAAAAAGTTTCAAATTTTGAAAATGTTTCAAATTTTGAAGAAAAAATTAAATTTTGAAAAAATTTCAAATTTTGAAAGAATTTCAAATTTTGAAAAAATTTCAAATTTTGAAAGAATTTCAAATTTTGAAAGAATTTCAAATTTTGAAAGAATTTCAAATTTTGAAAGAAAAAAATGGTTTTAAATTTTAAATTTTTAAAGAAAAAAATTGAATTTTGACTGAGTTTTACCTTTAAATTGCAAAAAGTTTATAAAAATTCTAGACCTTTTGATATGCACTAGTTACAATCTATAAAATATAATTCATTATTTGTTTGTAATTAAGCATAACAAAACCAACATATTTTTATAATTTTTGATTGCTTGGGTGGTTCATACCTGACTAAATTTAATTAAACAACAAAAAAATACACAAAAAAGAAAACGAAAATTTTTGTCTTCCAAAGCAAAAGAAAAAATTGTAACAAAAAAAAATTCGAGGAGAAATTTTAAAGTTTATGACAAAAAGCAAGCATCAGAACAACATCTAATAATAAATAACTTAATTACATAATGATGATATTAAGTAACGGTTCCTATACTGTAATGAAGAAATGAAAGCATTTTAAATCATAGCACAAATGAGGAAAAATTGTCAACCTGTAGTTTTATAAGCCTTTTATTTTTATTTCTATTAAATATACATTATTTTTGTTCTGTTTAGTTTCATTCTCAGTTGTAAAGTTTTCATTATCATTAATTCTTTTTTGTACCATTATAATGTAAGTAGTTAAAAAATATACAATTATCTATAAAAATATATATATTTTCTTTGTGTAATTTTTGTTATAGAATTTGAAAAGAAACAAACCTAGGTGAAAATTTTTAATTTTTTTACACATGAAGAAATTTCTTAATTTTACAAAGTCACGAGCACATAATTTATGGATTAAGATGGAAATTTTTTTCAGTACAAAATTCTTTTACAATTTTAAAATTTATTCAATTTTACAATATTCAAATTCATAAAAACAAAAAAAATCATTTTTGTCAAACTTTCCAGTTCCTTAATTTTTAGAAAAATCATAATTTATTCAACAAAAAAAATATTATTTTTGTAAGAACAACTTTTTCTGTTAGCAATTAATTTATTTAAGTCATATCTGGGATTTCATTCCACACATTTTAAATATTTCATTTCTAAACAAAATTTGTGATTTTCATATCAATGAACAAAATTAATAAAACAAAAATTTTTAAAAATTAAATTAGTTAAGGATAATCAATTGAAAATGTTAATACCTAGTTTAGATGCTATTTTCGCTTTTTCAATAAACTATCGTCGGTTTTCTTAAATTTAAATTCTATCAACAAAGAAGTTTTTAAAATTTTGAGAAAATAATGGAAATTTAAATTTGGTAGCTTATTCAAAAATCATGCATTAAAGTTACTGAGAATTGAAATGAGAAAGCTGACATATTTATTGAAAAAGTCGAACATAGGTTTCTAAAACTTTGCACAAATGAATAGATAATGATACAAAAATTTAATAAAAATGTGTTTATGGTTAATAATTATGAAGTATACAAAAAAATAAAAGAAAAAATATTTGTGTGTAAAAAAATTAAACAAATGAAACAAAAAAATTGAGAAAATAAAAAGAAATATTAATAAAAAATCGTATAATAAAAGAAAATTTAAAAACTATAAAAAATTGTTTATTAAATATTACTTTTTTCAGCCATATGTAGAGGGACAAATTATTTTATGTCATACCCCTTCCAATAATAATTGATAGGAAATTTATGGAAGTAAGTTTGATTCTCGAGGAAAATCTGTCCATCATGCTTCATTTTTGATATCAATTAAGTTTCACTTTGTCTATATTTTCAAACTAGGCTGCTTCATATTACTTTATAGATTTTCATGATTCATCAGTTGAAGAGAAGTCTCTTATTTCAGTACTGTACTCAAATTTAGTTGCTAAAGTAGCTCAGGTGTGTCTAGTAGAATTTAGGTGTGCACATGAGCGTACCCAGAAGGGGAGGGGGTTCAAAATTTCAAACTCTGTTTGCACGAAGATTGTACCAACTTTTTTCAAAGTTTTGCTTGATTCATAGTTAATTAGGTATATTCAATTTAGTGGGTTCATTTTATACTGAGTTTCAAAATCTGGACCCACTTTGGATATACCCATGCATAGCACATAGTGTTAGATCCACTAAAAATCCCTTTAAAACCATTTCAATCCTCTAGTACACAATGCGCTTTATAATCAACATTTTAAATGACATGATGCTCGACTAAAATTTCTTTTATTGTAAAATTTACGCAGGGTTATTAGTGCCATACATTACTAAGTGATATATTGATATTTAATAGATATTGTCATTATATCTGATTTCATATCATATTTATCGCGTAATTAATAGCATTGTATATACAAGGAACGGATGCCATTTTTTAAAAATTTCTAAAGAAAAAGGGTTTAAAAAATTATTGGAAGCATGCTTTTATTTTTTTTGTTGGTTGACTTTCACTCAACGTACGAGGGTTCTACACATGAAATGTGATTGATTAAAATTAAAAAAAAAATTATGAGGGTGAAAAGTTGATCGCTAATCGATTTTAAAATTGACAAAATTGACGGTTTCTTTATTTCCTCATGGCTCGTATGACAATATCAATAATTTTATTGTTTTCTTCGTCATCTATACGTTAACATGTCGAAAAAAATGGAGAGAAAAATAGAAATCATTTGTAACAACACGATGGAAGTTTGCCAAGGAATAAAAGTTTCATCAATTTTGAGGCAAGTCTGATGTATTTTATTACCTTACAAATGACTTCTCTCGCTCAGCTAATGGGTTTAAATATAAATTTTGTGCTACTGGTTTCATCAATTCCCAAATAGATAACGATACACAATATTTGCAACAATCATAAAAAATTCAACATTAGTGTCTATAGCTCTACATTGTTACATTATACAATGGATATTTTTAACAAAATTTATTTTTGCCACATTTCAAGCTTGTGTGCTGCTCATTTATTTCATCTCATTCTCTTATGGATGCTCATCAATTGATGCCGGGGAGAAGGTTGAATATATAATAATTGAGTAATATACATTAACATAGAAATAATGATAATATTCATTTGCGTGGTTAATAAAGAAATTTTTTTCGGATGTACCGCGGCAAATTGGCCTTAAATTACTATCTTTTCTTCACAAAAAAAAATCTGGTCTAGCTGAAAACATTTTTTATTTCTACAACAATCATAATAACTCACTTTTAGTCTATAGAAGTTGAATGAAGTAGAAAGAAAAATTTAAATTTTTTTACCTACTCTCCAGCTCTTCTCCTCAACAAACAATTATTTTTACATTAGCTTGATCTAATGTTTATTACGGCAGGTTAAATCTGTTAAATTATCATATACATATATGTATGTATTTACTTATATGACTATAAAATAAAACCAGCAACTAAAAACGGCAGCCACAGCCTCCGAAATTTTCGGTTGGCTTGTTCAGTCGATGTTGGAGTTCTTTGTTGGCATTTCACATTTATAAGCTTTTATAAAGTATCTTGGAACTTTTTATGATAAAATTAAATTTCATCTTACTCATTTTCTAAAGCTATTGCTAGGGTGATCAGATATTTTTTGAAAAATTGGAGGATCAAAAAATTTTTCTACCAAAATGTCATCTGTTTAAAAGTTGAGGACAATTCTCTGAAAAACCAAGCAGATGGTCAGCTATTGCACATTTCCAGTCTTATGATGAACTAGAATTTTTTTTTTATTTTTTATTCATTACTTAATTATATTAAAGTGGAAAGATACAACTTTTTGGTTGAAAATCCCACCTTCTGCTCTGGTCAGCGATGAAGCCAGAAATTTTTGAGGAAGGATTTTCAAAAATTTTGTATGGAACAAATTTAGGAGGGGGGGTTTGGGATTTTTTTAATCAAAAATCATAGCAAATTGTCAAAATTGTTCCGTCGAGAAGAGGATTTGTCCCCCAATCCTCCTTCTGGCTACGGTCATCAAGAATTATCACACAATGCTCCAAAACATTACATCCTGAAAAAAATTTAAATACAAAGAAAAACTTTAAATTTCCCCACTTCCTAAATAAATTAATCTTAATCAAATTTTAAAAATCAGGTATCAAACCCAACAAATTCATTTAAAAAGAACTCCATTAACCCAAAACTCTCCAATATTATGTATGATTGTCTGATCGAGAACCATTAATGAAGTGGAAGTCTAGATATATAAATGAATAGATGGATGGTTAGGAAAGGCAAACGATCAAGCATAGAGAAAGCGTATAGTACAATTATTCGCTGAATAATAATAATAATAATAATAATAATAATAATAATAATAATATAGTTCTATATAGTTTTTCTATCTTCTTTCATTCCTTTTTGATGAAATTATGAAAAAACATCATTTTCGAGATCCATTGAGAAGCCTAGAATGGCTAAATTCATTCATTCATCATTTCCAATAAATAATAATAATAACAACACAAGCAAGCAGTAAACAATGAGAAATGAAGAATAATCTAAATTGTAAGCAAATGCTGCTGATGCAGTGCATTAAGAATATTCAAATTATATATAATCTTCCTTGACTTGGGTCCCTTAATAATGACTCGCGTTTTCTTTTTTGTTGTTTCCATATTCATGTTTATTATGCATTCATCTGAAGATATGGATTGAGTGGAAGGCAATAGGAAGAAGAAAATTGTTATGCATTTAATATTAAAACCGCATACACAAAATGAAATCAGTTTTATCTTGCGAATATTCAACGTTGCTCGCTGAATGATCACGTTGTATAATTTAATCTTGTTCATGCAAAAATTATTTCCATAAACTTTAATGGTTGGTCGAAATATATCCCATGCATGCATCATCGGAATCGAGAGAGAGGCATGCAAAAATATTAAAATTGAAGGAAAGCTGAAATTAAACTAATTTATTTCCATATCATAAAATATCCCCCTTTGTACCAGCCAAAGCATCATCAAGATGCATAAATCGAAAAGGTGAAGCAGTAATCATCATGATTATCATGTTTCGGCTATGAAAAAGGAAGGATGAGAGTGCAGGCAAAAAGGAACAAACAACAACACTTAAAGAAATCAAAGAATATTTTTTGATAATAAAATGATTTGAGGAATGAATGGATGAAATGGAAGCACGAAACAACAAAAAAAAGTATAAACTACTCGCGCGATTATCTTTGGCAATGAAACAAATGTATGAGAAATATTATTATGATGAAGGTATTTGCCATCGCATATGAATCTCTGAGAAATATACATAAAAAAGTGTGCAATTTTATTATGCATGTGAAGACATGTTTTATAGTCCACATTAATGGAATATATGGAAAAAAATTCTCCTCCCCACAAGATGTATGCTATTTTATAGTTTAATGAGTACTCTTCTGCCTGTTCTTCTGTTCTTTCCCGATATTCCTCTCCTTCTCACTTATAATTAATGAATAATTTTTACGATTTATTGTACAATTTTCATGGAATTTCAATTTACATGTTGTGATGATGCATCCACGATTCTGAAGATTCTCCTTTTTTCGTTTCAGCATGTACGACAGTGATAAAACATTTTCTCATAATTTTGTTTCTTTTTCAGTCGAATATCTTTCGATATGAGTTATAATAATATGCGATAATTATAGTCATTTAAGAGTTATGCATATAAAGTTTAATGTTTAGATTTCTTATGATTCGGCAGCTTTGAAAAGCATAGTCAATTCTATATTTATCTGAGAAAGAGACGTCTTCATTTCAGTTTAATCATTTTGTAAATTATGAAGTGCAGTTTGCTTCTACATATTTATTTCAGACACTTAGTAATTGAGTTTTAGAAGAAAAAAGCGAATTTTATTTAAACTGAACCAAGACAATTTGCTCATGACATCCGTCAGTTGGAGGAAGGGGGGTCAATAGGGGTATCTCAACTTTGATTTTTTTTAAAAAAATTTATGCTTTTAGAATTAATAAGAAGTAAAAAAAAATTTAAAAAATTCTAACTACACATCTGATTAACAAGTTAGACTAGGCATAGCTGTTTCGATGTTACTGTTTTCAGATTCCAAAGAAAAATTAATAATTGCAATCCTATAATTTTAAGGTTGTACAATTATTTTAAGACTAAAGTCAAAGCACTAGATAACAACGCAACTTCAGCTCACTTCACAAGGGGTTAGAGTAGGGAGGATGGGATTAGGGCATTCACTGCTGACGTTCAATATTTAGGGGGGGGAGAGAGGGTCAAAGTTTTGTTACACTCAAAAATGATCAAAAATGGCTATTTTTAGCTGTACGTAATATTCCAGCGACCCCATAGATCTGTGTGACACAAAACTAATGTTTTTCTAAAGAAAAATTGCAATAAGAAGAGGATGAGAGTCTAAGTTTCAATGTAGAATACAGAAGGTGCTTTTCTGTTGGACGTCATAAGTGAATGACCCCACACTAAGCACACACATCAAAAAATTATAAAATTACATTTATGATTCATGATCGAAGTTCTAAGTAATTACCCCATGATAAAAAAGAGTAGCGATCACATCGCGACAGTGAAAGAACAAGACACAGTAAAATTAACAATCGAGAAATGAAACATGTAATTGAAATAATTGACAATCAATTAAGAAATCATGAATTTCCTATAGTTTATTTCAAACAGGCAATTGCCAAGTAATTTTTAGTTCATTTGCCTTAACTGTTTCGACAATATTCATTTAATTCATAAGATAAGAATCACATTTTACACATTTCATACATTCTCTTTCCTTTCATTTAATTTTACACCCAATTTTTTATTTCACCGGAAGACTCCGCTTACTGCCAATTAACAAATTTAATAAATATTTTGAATTTTCACTCTATAATCATTGAATTCATTATAAGAATTTCAATTTTCACAATTTTTTTGTTAAGAAATCGAGGAAATAAAAATTATATTCTCGTTATAATAATTATCAATCAATTTAGTGGCATCTATCAAACTTCATTCACTACTGTGTGCCTTTCGTTACCTTTCCTATTAATTTTCTTCATCGTTTCAATTTAATTAACAAAAATTTTCTTTTGTGTACTGAATTCAACTCAGCAAAAGGAAAAGAGAGTGTTGAAATGTTATTATATGCCTAGTTATTATAATTATTATTATTATTTACTAAAAGTATATATCTTAAAATATATCACAATATAATAGCACCAAAACATAAATTTTCATTCTTTCTGTTTTTTATTATATTTATTAAATGGCCTTTATTCTGAAAAATTGTACATTTTTATATAAATTGTGTATACATATTCATATCAACATGAATATTGTGTTGTAAAGAAGTTAAAAGGAACGAAAAATAAGTAAGTTTTAATCTTCCATTTTTAGCGCATTTTATTTTTAATATTCTCTGACGTCATAAGTGAATAATCCTTGAGTCCAGGGGCTTATTCAGTGGGTCAAAATCCCTACCCTTTTTGGGAATTTTTTTTTCAATTTGCTAGGGTTTTTTAAGAAAAAAATCCCAAAACCCCCCTAAATTTTCCCTTTCATATGAAAAAAATTTCAAAAATCCCTCCCAAGAAAAATTTCTGGATACGCCCCTGCTTGAGTCGACTTCGAGCTCTGGTATGTAGTTTGAAGCGTACGTTTTAATACAAAAGTTTAGTCAAGAATAATTTTTAACGTCCAGCATTTTGTGTAAAAGGGAATCTTGAGTTTTTTGGAACTGCATAAATAATTTTGTAATTAACGTAATTTTTAGGAAACCCCCAAAAAATGTGTATTCAAATTATTATGATCCTTAATTTTAGCTAGAATCACATTAGTCAGATGCCTGAGGTGACGCTAGCTAACGCTCAGATTTTATGAAATTCATACCTTGAAGCAAGTGGAAAATTCGAGGATGTAATGCTAAAGGGAGTGGGTTAGATTAGAGTTTTGTTACACTTCATTCAAAATTTTCAAATTTTCATTCAACTTTTGTGATATGTATGATTGAGGATTTGGGGGTTTGGAAACATTGTTGGTAATAAAAAAATAATATTAAGGAACTGGATATTTTAAAGCAAAACCATAGAGATGGTACAGAAGATCATCGTGCTTATTAGTACTTAGCTTATTAGTCACATAATTTCAGAATGAACCCACTCTAAAACTAAGACTCCAAATCTTGATCTAACCAGATTAAGCTGATGAATTCAACAGATTTTCACAGACTGAATCGAAAAATATATTCCAGACAACATGATTTTTAATCTACATCAACTTGCTGGAAAAGCTGCTAAAAATATCGAGAGAAAGATTAAATCTTGTTTTCTCACCTTCTTTTCTTTACTTATTTTTTTTTTCATTGCAATTAAATATAAACCGTTCAAAAAACTACCTCATACATTTAATACTTTTTTTTATACTCTTTCCACTCGACCGTTTCCTCTTCGGTGAGTTTTGCCGTGTGGCGATTGTCGATTCTTATTTCTTTTTGCATTGCTGACTATTGCTTGCATTCAGGAGTTTCTGAATGAGATTTTCAATAAGATCAATTATGTGAAATATTGAAAATTTTTACAACTGCAAAGGCATTCAATTGCCATTGTTTTACGTTCTTAAACATAAATTTTTTATTTCTTCTGTCGCTTTTTCTACATTTTTAAGGCCAATTTTGATTTCACATGTTGATATCGAAAAAGAAATAAAAAAAATTTTTTTTCCACCAACATGCAAATGCAGAACGCAGCAATAACGATGGTAAGCGAAGCAGAACGAGGAAAAATGTGCGAGAAGTGCAAAATCGATAAAATAATTACCCAAATTATGCCCCTTATGGGAGGCTTTTGAATCAGAAAATTGTGATAAAGTGCATGCCATTCGATTGTTATTTAAATTGCATATAAACACTTTTATTTATTGAACATTGCAATGCATTTTATCTGCGATTTAATTTTGGGTTTATTTGGTTTTTTTCTCCATCTCTTGCTTATTCAATATTTTCATTATTCTAAAAAGAAGTCCACATGCTCTGTTCAAATATTTTCTTTGTTGCATGGTGCATCATTAGAATTTCCAAACAGTCTGCGTTATTTTATTGATATTTGTAGTTTTTTCACCCTAAAAAAGAAGAAGAATAAAAGTTTTATTTAATTTCCATAGTTTATAGCAGTTTATAGTATAAAAAATTTAATCAAATTTTCATGAAATGCAACTCAGCATTATTCAGCGGAATCTAGTTTAACCTAGTTTTATTGACATCAAGTTGACTCTTTTTAATCTTCACGATTTTTTAAAAATAACTTTAGAGGTGTTGCTTTATACAAAATTTTTTATCTGAATTCGTGACGCTAATCATCAATCTTGCAAAATCGATTCAAGGGAACAGCCAAAAAAGAGAAAAATCAATTCATTATGTAAATTTTTATGTCGTTGCCATAACCACGATGAAGCATTTCAATGCTAATTTATTCAGCTCGCATGCATGAAAATACATTATTTTCCCTAAAAATTGCCTTCGTTACAGCATCGGCATCACCACCCTCGCATAATATTCAGTTTTTTTTGAAAATGTCCAGATTTCCACTCTCACATCTACACACAAGAACATACAATTCCATGTCATGCTTCGATTATAAATGTGTGATTCGATTATAGCCATTCTATAACATAAAAGTAATAGTAGCCGCTCTCATTCACCCTCGCAATTTTTTATACTCACATACGTTATGTTATTACGACAGAATATCTACACAACTCACCCGCATGGACATAAAGTGATTTGAAGTAAAAATCCTTGATCTCAAAGAACGCACGGACGAGATGAAGAAAGAAAAAAAAATTTAAATCTTGTGTAAAGGCGATTTAAGACTTGAATAAAAATATAATTTTTCATTTTATGTCCCACCATATCGCCTGCAAGTTTCTCTTTCTCGAGTGATAAATGATTTTTATTTTTATTTACAGCATAAACTTGATTACATGTATGGATGGAAAGAAAGGTCAAATTGATAAAAAAAATGTATATATAAAGTAATAAGAGAAATTGTTGTGTAGGAAGATGAAGATGAGGGATAGACAAGATTTTACACTGCATTCACTCAAAAAGAAGATGTCGGGAGGGTTGTGAATTATGAAAAGTTTATAAAATTTATTTTCACTCTTGTGGTAAATTTTTCATTCTTTTGATAATATATATAATGTAGACTCCGATTATTGTCAATTTTCTCGTTTAACTTTATTTTGTGTGTAAATCGTTTTATGTGGTTGAATTTATTACGTAAATTGTTGTCATGGAGAATATTTTTAAATTGAGAAATTAACTACACAACATGAGTTTTTACATTGAAATTTTTCCCATGTGACATTCGATTTGATTATATTTGAACGATGGATTGTAATGAAGATGTATGGGGTCGTGTATAAATGATGCCTTTAGAAATGTGATTTTTTAGAGATCCACAATCACTTTTGTAGAGTTGAATGGTATCTACAATTTCAGATGCCCTCTGCTAACCCCCAAATGCTAGTCCTCACTAGTGAATGACGTTCATCAGGCACTTGGCTAGATGGGGGATTAGGGGGGAGGCAATTTTCTTCAATTTGTTAAGGTTTAAAGAAAAATAATCTTAAAGAAATCAACAAAAAAATCTTTCAAAAAAATTAAAAATCCCATAAACAAAGACTATTTCTGACTACTCTCCTTATCCCTACTGTCCTGTTGGAAAGTCAACACTCCAGTTAGTAAGGTTTATTTTTGGTATTGCGTAACACTAAAAATTGAACTGAAGTGGCTTGATGGTGGAACGGTTTAGTTCTTTGGTTTTTAATTACTAAACATCCACAAAATGATCATGGGTTCGAGACTCGGCCGAGAAAATTATTCTTTTGTCGTTTTTTGAATTTAATGAACTGGAAATGAAGCTACAAAACCTTATTTTGTAGGCTATATGCAGAAACGCTATCTAACAGGTAATTTTGATCCCACTATACGCTGGAGGTCCCAGACGCTGAGCGATATGATTATCACTATTAAAATCAACATCCCAACGCTTCTAAGAGGAAGACAGGCAACATTTCACAACTCATTATGATTAAATCAACTTTTAAACTTCATTTTTGAGTTAAATCTTAACCAAAGCTCCACAAGTCACACATGTAAGCTGAATAGTTATGAAGACATAAATCCTCTAACGTTTATGCTGACTTAGATTACTTGATAATGTAATGAAGTCATTACTGATATCATTTTAAAGTTAATACCATTTATGCTGACCATTAGCCGTAATAAAAATTTACTTTTTATTCCATTTATCCAATACAACATAAAATTTTCTTCTATTTTATTTTCATTTATGAGTAATATTATGTTTTATTTAATACATAATATATGAGAGTAAAAGAGCAAGAAAAAAATGAAATTGAGTCGTTATTATTTGTATTTATTGAATCGTTGAATAAATATAAATGAGAAATTTTTCCAATCTTATTAAAATTGCCATCATGGAGATTTTTTTGCTCACTCTATGTCATTCTGTAAGGGATCCCATTTAACATTTCTGTTCTTTCGAAAAAAAATAAAAAAAAAACTTTGCTTAACGTCAGCAAAAATTGAGAATAATTTTATTTTTATGAAAAAAAATAAATGTATGTATGTTAGAGTGAGTGAAATAATATTATTATAGGAAGGCAGATGGAAGAAAAACTAAGAAAACTTGAATAACAATAGAGGAAAGAAAAGAAAAATTTGTCGTTGTCCTTCTCGTCATGTCGTTCATGCTTCTGACTTTTCGTTCAATTATACCATTCAAATTTTTTGCTGCTTTCACTGTTATAGTTCTAAATATAAGAATAGAAAGGATTTTCCAGACATTGTACAGAAATGAAGGAAGAAAAATATCCACAGTGAAATGTCGCCAACCTTGATCATTGAACTTATAGTTAGCTTGCTTATTTAGAGCACTGATTGTCAAACTATTATACATTGATGTGTCTTGGTGCAATTTCAAATGGGTAGGATAAGGATGATAGTTTAAGCAGGTGTCTGAGTATTTACTGACTTGAGTCACATCTATTCGAATCTGTGAACCTGTGATTCTTTTTCTGAGTTAAGGGTATATACAAGGGTAACCCTAGTATACTCTAGGCTATAACCCTGGGGTTATCCTTGGGTATGCTCCTAAGGCTAGGTATAGCCTAGGTTATATCTTAAGGGGATCCCCAGGGGTTACCCTAGGGGTATAGACTAGTGTATCCCCTAAATATATAGACTAGTGTTTCTCCTAGGGTATTCCCCTAGTGTAACCCCAAGGTATGGTCTAGGATAACTCTAGTGTATACCCTAGGGTAACCTATCCTAGGATATACAAAGCAACCGGCCCCTGATTAAAGTCTGTTTTTATTTATAATTATATACAAAAAATACTAAATTTTCTTGATTTTGATTCTTAAATAAACCAAACTTGCAGTCTCTTCGTCAATTAGTTTTTGAGTTGATTTTGTTTCATCCAGAATTTTGAATAATTCCAAATCAAGAACCAAAAAATGATATTTTCATCAACAATAAGAAATCAAAAAAATATTTAAGGGATTTTCCTGTATTTGTGACTTTATTCCACATCTAACTACAAAAATATCTATATGTATAAACATACATTTCGAATTTCTTAGATAGCAATCATTACAAGAAGATGATGAGAAATGAAGAAGCAGAAAAAATGGAAAATTTCTCTAAAAATATCATCAATAGTATCAAGAAGTGGAATCCCGAGAAGTAGGGAAGAGAGCAAAAGCTATATTGCAATTTTTGTGTCAGATATATCGACATTGATGTTGTCATTTCATTGAGAAATGCTATTCAAGCAGAAAGTTATTTGTAAAATTTGCAATTTTATTTTTCGACATCGAAGCACACACAACTCTCTCGTGTATAACTTACTGAACTTACTTTATTTTTCTCTGATTGTGAATTCACAATTGCTACGAACCTTCAATAAATGACAAAATGTAAATTGAATTTATGCACGGACGGGGAGTGAGACGGAGAGAAACTGAGAGGAAAACAAGTTGTTGTGTGTTAATTATGAATTTTCTATAATGATAAACACGTTTTCGAGTTGGATTCAAGGCTTTTTTGTTGTATTAGTCAGACATTTTTTAAACAATATTTATGGCATAAATAGACGTTGATTTTTGCTATTTAAATTTCAAAAATGCGTACATTTTCAATGAGCTTTATTTATTCAATTCATTCAATTAATTAGTTTAAGTTTGCAACTACACCGGATTGAATTTCTAACATTTCATGATCTTAATGAATTCAGTCAATACTTATTATATTATATGAGCATAGCATAATTAATTTTACGACTATCGTTAAGTGAAACACTTAGCAAATATGAATTGAAAATATATATAATATAATTTTAATTATCGTACTTAAAAATCAGATTTATAATTTATGAAAACATTTTTTTATTATCTCACATGAAATGTCTACTTTATTTTGAAATGAATGAAAAATACACGAGTATCACGAATGACATGGAGAACTGTTGATACTGATTTAAAGAAATCTAATGGTGGAAAAACGATATCTAAAGTTAAATTTGCATATTTTATCAGTTCAATGAATATTACATTATTCAATGGATACTGAGATTAGCTCTTTATTTTCCGGTTATGGGGAAGGCTTATCATCGACATTGGACCGAAAAGTCATCATTGTCTTGACTTCGAGCAGCAAAAATTTAAGAAAATTTTAATAAAAATTATTAAAATTTTAGTGCACACACTAGGTTTGGGTTCGTTTATTTATGACGTCCATCATTTAGAGCACATGTGGGTTTAGAGTAGGTTTTGCTGATTTTTCGATTTTAAATGAATTTTTGGGGCACGTGACTGAACGAGAATTGGACAAAATTCCATTCCCATTTTCGATACCAAAACAGTCTAGTTTTGAGCTGTAAGACACTCCATAAGAATAATAATTGTTTGGCAGGTGCAGTGACGTAATTTCCACCCCCTTCTTTCGAAAAAAATTGGCCCAAACCAAAAAATTATTTAATACTGAGGTTTTTGAAATAAAAAAATTTCAGAAGGATGTCTAAAATCCCATTCATTGATAGACGTCATTTGTGACCAACTCTTAAAGATTTCGAACAAATCATGAACAATTTAATTCTTAAAAAAAATTTCATTCCATAAAGAAGCAAAAGTCTTACGAAAAATTTCATTTCATTTTTGCTGCGTCAAATATTGAATATAGTCATTCAATAAAAAGAGGACATACAGCACTATGTATGTAAGAGAAAATAATATTGAGATGGACAATATTTGCTATTTGCTCGTGAATAAAATGAGATGAAAATGTTTATTCAATTCCAAAATTAAATGGATGGCTTTCCTCATCTCGAGATGTATTCGAGATTTTTCTTTTCTTATCTCATATGAAACAGACTTGAGGAAAATTTTCCATTTCTCCTTCTTCCTAACTTCCTTGATTTTCAATCAACTGAAATACATTGATGAAATGAAAAAAAAATCGCAAATTTTTCAATATACACACAGATATTTGGTATATGTCAATTTTGTAGTCTATTATTGTTATCTCAAATGTGAACAGAAATTAAGGACGTTGTGTGTTGTGGATAAAGATGTAGACATTGTTACTGAAATGTTTTCCTATTCCAACATTTTTTCTTTCCTTTTTTTTCTTGAACTCATCAGAAATTTTTTAACATTGAACAAATAATCGGAAGGAAAAAATCGAGAATTTTTTATTCACTAAATAATGGACACACTCGACTCAAAAAAAAGCCGAGAGCTAAGCGGAGGAAGAGGACGAAAAACTTTCCACCCACATTTAAAAAATGAAATCTTTTTCTACTAAAGAAGTCGACAGACGCACATGTATACACGCTTGTGTACATACATACACATCAAATTAAATGAAATTGAAAATGTTCATTGGAAATTCATATAATATAACAAAAATAAGTTTAAGGTTAGTATTATTTTGGTGGAATAAGACGCATTTGTAGTTAATCATGATTTGCGGAATTTTTCAAGAAAAAATTTGACACAGAAATAGTTGTATCTAGGAGGATCTGGTGTCAGTTTCTAGGGTTACCTGGGGTACACTACATCTCCTACCTCGAGTGAGTAAGGTACCCTACCTACCTGGAATAGGATAGAGTACCCTTGGTAGCCCTAGAAACTGGCACTTTTTAGGCGTCTTTTTTGAGGGATAATCTAAGCCCTTAGGGGCCGTTCACTTATTACGTAACGCTTTTAGGGGAGAGGAGGGTCTGTGATTTTATGACAATTCAAACAAGGAAAATTTTTCTTCATGGAAAATTTGTGACAAAGGGGGGGGGAGGGAGGGTCTGAAAAGTCGAATTTTTGCGTTACGTAATAAGTGAACGGCCCCTAATATAAATAGGCACAAAGTAAAATAGAAATTCCATGTAAAATGGTGCAAATTCCAAGTTATAAAGTTCCAAATTTTTGACTTGACTCTAAGTGTAGATACTTGGTCCTTCATCTAAAATGGGATTTTTTCACCATACCTATCATCTACAAAAATATTTTTTGTTTAGCAATGTCACATATTTTTGGACTCTCTTCAACAGAATTGAACCTTCCTTTAAAAATATCAATAAACAACTCAGAATAGACAGCTAGACAGATAAAAGTTTTTGAAAAGTAAGTCTCAAAAATTAAACTCAATAAAATAAGGATACAAAAAGAAAAAAATTTATACAATACATAAGATTATGTATGTTTCAAAGTTGATAAGGCGAATGCGAGCCTTTTTTGATTTTTTTTTCTTTTACAATTTCAACTTGTTTTGCTGACCCTTAAAAATTTTCTCTTCTTTCACATTATTATTTCATTTTATTTCACTTCTTTATATGAACATGCTCGTGCAAAATAAAAGGGATAGTCGCGTACATCGAACTTTGCTGACGTGCTTTGAAAATAATTTTGTTTAAAGTACCTAGGAAAAAAATCGCATTTCGAGGGGTTTAAAAATAATTTGACACTTTTGCAATTCTTATTTTCAAAGAGAATATTTTTTTATTTTTTTCGCATTTTTTTCTCATTTAGCTCTAAGCCGGTTCCCCTACAGTGAAAAATTACTGCCGAAACATCATTCAAAAAAGAAAATAACATGAAAATCGTCTTAAAGTTCATGACCATTATATTATACATTCTTCGACTCGTGTCCTTTTTCATCAATTATTCAATCTTTTTTTTACTTCTATGCTTCTTTTTTATCTATAAGCATTTTCGACAAACATACAGGGAGGAAATTTTGTTTTTTAAAAAAATGTATGCGATAAAAACATAACATTGATGGGTTTAGGCATTAAGTAAAAATAAAATATCGAATAAAAGGAAGATGAAGTTTTACATGTGAGGGGAGAAAGGAAAATTTGGAAAAATGTCCATCAATTTCCAATGCTAAAAGGGAGCATTGACTGTCAGATTTTTCCTTCCTTTATGGACATTTATTTTTATTTATGGAAACAAGAACAGGAAGTTCTGTATAGGTGCTTGATGGAGGCGTACTTTTTAAATTATTTAAGAATTTTTTAAGAATTAAATTATTCATTAAGTTTGGAATATTTCAGTATTCTTGGTATGGGGTGACGTCCATCAAGAATCATAATGTGTAATAACCTGCCAACCACCATCCTACCTTAATAATGGACGTCATTTTCCAGTTTTTTATAAAAAAATGTAATCAAAATTTCCATCAAGTCTACAATAATACTTTCCTTGATTTCCACCTACACAAAGCATTGAAATCTTTTACATCTTCACATTTCCACCACCATTTTGGAAAATTTAAATTTAAAAAATCAAAGAAATTCAAATCATGCTGGAAAAATGGAGACTTATTTTTTATAAGCACATGAAAAATGGAAAATGATTGGAAAGTTAAACGCACGCACAATTCAGTTATTCACCCTTCCATTTCAATTGTATTCGTCCCTCGGTTTATCTATTTAACGTATACCTACAATATAAAGCACATCATCATCATCATTTTTATCCCTTTACTCATTTTTCTTTTACAATAATCAAATATTATATTCCGTTGTGTTCGGATGTGTAGCATACATTCTGTGAATGATAAATGCAATTTTTCTTCTTTCACCCGTTTCAACCCCTTACAGCTATTTTTATATTATGTACAGTAACAAACAACAACAACAGCACATTTCCATTGCAATAGTGATTTTTATGTTTACGTTTATTATTCGAATTCGCAATTATTATTTATCTTTTATGAAATGAGCGTTGAATGGAAATTGGTGCCATTGTGAGGCATTAGAGCATTAGATAAGCAGCAAACATTAGTGAATAGAATAATTTTTTTAGGGGTTTCTTAATAATTCACTCCTCATACCTCATATTCCCCAGCTCATTATATCTTATGCTGAACACCTCGAGATAAGATTTTCTTCATCCATAGCTTTTTATGTGCATGTTCAGGTATCTTTCAAGTACTATAAAAGTGGAATTATATTGCAACTAGAAAATGAAAATGACCGTCTCAAGTGTCTTTCATGTCAAGATTCTGCACGTTTTTATCTTGAATGCAGGCACCAAAATACAGAATAACAGTCCCTTAGTCCATATCTATAGCCATTGAACGAGAGTGATACCAAGAGTGAGTTTATGGTATAATGAGAGGGTGGATGAATAAAATTAAAACTTATCATGTCGTAGCAGATACGCAGCTGAATAAAACGAGACGAGAAGCGAGGAGGAGATGGAAAAAATATATAAATGCTGCATAAAAATAATATTACACATTATCTAGAGTTATTATTTATGGATCTTTCGACTCATTCTATCGTACTTTTGTACACATAAAAAGTATTCAGCATATATAAAATGTATGGACACAAAAAGCAATTATGATGCCTCCAGTCCATATGTGTTGAGATTTCTTCTCCCTTTTATCATTATTTAGAAAGGAATGAAAATGAGTAGGAAAGTCATTCAAGTCGGATGTCCGACTCTCATTATTGGCAATTTAATTGGGATTAGAAACTGAGAATTGAGGTCTAGAGGAATTGAAGTTCAAAAATTGAAATTCTACGAGAAGCAGAGACAACTACAGGATAACTCTGTGAAAAAGCAACAGTAACCTAACAGGAAAAACGTTAACTTTATATCCCAAAAATATTAAGTCGATTCCCAGTTCAGAAAGGGTATACCCTAGGGTAGGATAGGTGGGGGTACCCTAGGGTGTCCTAGAAACCAGCACCTGATATTCTAACTCTTATGACAAACTGGTAACACTGCAATCCTCAAAAATCTTCAATAATTGCAGGTTAACCTCATTTTCAACCAAACCTAGCAAACGACACAGTCAGTCATAACTCAATTTAATTCTCTTTATTCTCAACATAAATGCACTGAAAATAGTTTTGCTGCCACCGAATAGAAATGAATATTTCCATTTTCATGTGTGTCTGCGCTTCTTTTATGGTCTTTTTTTGCATGGGAATGGAGTGAGAAGGAATAGCATGAACGAAAAGTTTTTCATATTTATGTTTGTATTATTAGAAAGAAAAACGAAGACTCATGTTTTCCATACAAATAACCTAGGAGATATTTGAGAATTACACTTTTATGAGAGAGTGAGACCTGGAGATGTAAATATATATTTATGTATATGAAGGAACATATATGCACGTATAGAAAGAATAAGCGAAAAATATTCATTCTATATTCAAGAATAAAATTAGCAGACAAGTGTGATAAAGCCAACTGCAACCATAGAGACGATGGAAACACAAGAAGATGAAGAAACAGCATCAGGGAAAGTTATGCATAGATGGAAAAGTTTTTGCAGATGAAAATATTGCTCATAAATTATGTATGAATGAATATATCATCAGCGAGACTTCCACACACATCTACGAGATGAATTTATCTTAAATTTTCATAATGTACGGGGAAAAAACTTTATTATGTCAACCCCACACATATATGTACGCAAAAGGATCTAGAATATCCCGAAAGCAATTTTCGTAACAAAAACATGACAATTTCAATCGAAAAATATGTTCAACGTAAATATTTCCCTAAAAAATCTTTCCTTTTAAATAAACATTGTAAAATTACAACTTTGCCAACATGAGTAAATAAATCGCATGTATCGGTCCGTTGCTCTACAATTTTTTATAGCCACGCAACATTTGACATCCATTGAAAAACATTAAATTGAGTTTTACTCTCAATTTTTTCTGTCTATACACAAATCAAATTATGTTTCTTTTATTATCATAATGTATTTCTATTTTCTCGACGTATTTTTTTTTTTTGATAAATTTACTGCTATTGTTGTGAATTTTTTATTTCGCATGGCATTTTATTTTAAATCACTTCTTCAATCCCCTTACTGCAATTTTTTTTATTCTTCTTCGTCTCACTCCATTTCGAGTGGTTATGGTTATATGATTACAAAATAAAGGGATGAATTTTTTATTTTCATTTTTTCTCTTGATTTTTTTTGTTATTTTGTTGCCATTTTTTCAATGAATAAAAAAAATCAAAAATTTTGTGTTCTTTTTAAGATTTGAATTTCATTTAAAAACAATTTTACTATGTTTTTTATATTTCTTTTTAATTTGTGAATTTTTAAGGATGATCTAAAGCAGTGGTTCTCAAACTGTGTGCCGCGGCACACTAGTGTGCCGTAGAACATGCTCAAGTGTGCCGCGAAAATATTTTAAAAATTCTAAAAATATGTAGTATTTCAGAAAATTATAGATTTTTACTGAAAAACCTCAACTTAAGTGTCCGAAACTCAAAAACTAGAGCTTTATTTTACACGCTTTATTTAGTATTTTGGACTAGTGCTAGGATTTTATTCTAATTCAATATAATTTTGAGCATATTTACTTGTTTGGTGTGCCGTAAAAAAATTTTTACTAGAAATGGTGTGCCACAAAAAATTTTTACAGTCAAAATGTGCCTTGACTCAAAAAAGTTTGAGAAACACTGATCTAAAGGGAGGTGTGGAATATAAAGTTACAACAAAGAAAGAAAGACTATGCAAAAATTACTGAATTTAGACAGAATTTAATCAGGTAGGTCCGACCTACTCGGCCGTATACCCTAGGGTATACCCTAGGATATATTGGGATATATAAACTGTTGTGTCATACTTAAAATTCAAATTTAAGCAAAAATGATTTTTTAGATATCCACTGGTATACCCACTAGTATACCCTAGGATATACACGAGAAACCAAGCCCAGTAATAAATTTATATAGAAGCTCCTCTGCCTAATAATTTTATTATTTTGATATTTAATAATTTTAAAATGCGTCCATAAAATTAAAATAGTAAATAATCATTTAACTTAACTTTTCATTTATATTCTCTGATTTCATTTCATTTTCAATTTCGTTAAAAAAGGAATTTTTTGTTAAGTTGATATTTTTCATTCAATATCAACAATGATTTGACAATCAATATTCAGTATAGGAGAAAATTTCTTTATTTAATTAAAAAATATTTTCACATGATCACAATTTTATGGTGGATGAATGTGGGTGAGTCTGTATGTTGCGAAAGTATAATAGGAAAAAGAGAATCGTTGAGAAGGACACTTGAAATAAGCAAAAAGGAATCTAATCAAATTGAAATTCTTTCTCTCTCATCCAACTTCTACTTTCCTCGTCGAGAACGCTTGAAGGATCAAATTAATTAAAATTGAAACACAAAAATCGTATGAAGAATAGCAATCCACTTGGAGGGTAAAAAAGCCAATTTGATGGAGATGAATGATGGACTTGAACGTATACAAACTTGAAAGAATTTTCTTACATTTAAAATCTTTCAAATTATATTTTTTTCGACATCGCAACACAAATAAAAGGAAACGGAAGAATGTCCAATGTTGCGTAAAAAAAATATACTAAATGCGAGAATTTTCATTTTTTTTGTTAAAATTTTGCCTTGTAAGCGAGGCATTAGAAGCGATGTTATGTGTGATAAGCACATTTTTGCTGCCTTTTTTTATTTGAAAGAAAAAAATTTAAAATTCCAATCAGAATAGATCCCCAATTAAATTAGAAAGTAAAAGAGAGAAGAATGTAACGAATGGATGGTTCGTCCTGTTTGAAGAGGAAGATAGTTTTGAGATAATGATGTAATGATAAGGGCTAGGGCGCTTTTCATAACCTCAAATATTATTAGACTTAAGATCATAGTAAAAAATTTAGTTTGAACTCCCTAGCCATGTTCCTACCTAATACGTCAAAATTTCCTTAAAATTGTCTTATATGTTAGGTTGGGAATAAGTCTGGTGCATTCAAAGAGGTTTAGGGAATCAAACCACCCCTTTTTGGGAAAATTTTAAATTTTTAAGAAAAAAAATTTCAGAAACCCCTAAACATTCTAGTCCATACAAAAAAATTCAAAAACCTTCGAAAAATTTCGATACAATTGGATCCTGAGCTGTAAGATACTCCATACCAGGGGCGTATTCAGGGGGGGTAGGGTTTTGGGGGTCAAAACTCGTACAACCCAAAAAAAGGTCATGAAAAGTCAATTAGGAGCAACTTAGTATACATTTTCCACTTTTGCGATTTCCAATCCCCCCCCCCTCAAAAAATGCTCCATACATTGGTTTTTTTATGAATATTTTGTGACAGATTGTAGGAAGGGTTCTAAAAATTCTATTTTTAATAGACATCATTTATGAATGACCCCTGACACCCAAGGTTCTTAATTTTCCTAGGAAAATATCTAAAAAAAATTTCAAATATAGTCTATGTTGACTAGCTTTCAAGAAAGTAGGTCCATCCAGTATCCAGCCTACCATAAAGTTAAACTGAATAAGAAATTTCAATAAAAAATACCATTTAGAGAGGAAGAAGAGATGAAGGAAATCCTTGAAATGAAATGAACTGAATACTTTAGCATGCTTTCAAGATTCGATTTAATTAATTACGCTTTTAAAGAAATAAATTTAAACAGCAGAAAAAGCGAGGAAGGAAAATTTTGTTGACGAGGGTAGAATTTCGCATATAGGAATGTTATTTAGTATGAGAAGCGTGGATGGAAGTATCTGTCATTTGAAATGAAGAGTAAAGAGGGATGGAGAAATGAGAAGCGCTCCACGAAACAGAAAGATATAAAACTGGCATGTTGGACCTTCGCTCTTTTCGGAAATGAAAATTCCAATTGACCAATAAAAAATCCTATCTCAAGCCGAGTGCTGAACAATAAATTTTGCTAACCAAATCCTCGAATAAATATTATTATTATTGTTATATATTTATTAGTTGCCATATTTTCTCTTTTTCCTACTTTCCTACACAAGCGAATTATTAGGAAACGGCCATAATTTTTATTTATTTCACAATAAATCGTGCAAAATTGTAGAGAGCTTCTCCCAATAAAATTCATTTTTATTTATATCGCGCTCCACAATCAGCTATTGCTATAACATACATACACATAATGTGACCATATTCATTGTCCTGATGTTCTTTTTTTTGTGGATTAACAGTAAGAAAATAGAAGTACGTGAACGCATCTTTGACAAAATGGTTAAAATATCCATCGATAGATGCCAAAAGGATAGACAGTTAATTACAAAGCATTCGACTTATTTTTTATTCTTTAAATTTATTCCTTACACCACCGACCGACTGCTGTAAGATATTGTTAAGGGAATATACAATAATTTATGTCATACAAGGGCATAAATTCATAGATTTTCATTTTCCACTCTCTGCTGTCCATTTACACGAAGGATTCCCAAAGCCAAAAATTGCGGAAAATTATTTTGAAATTTTTTTCGTCCATGCATCCTCAAGGGATAAATTTAGATGAGAGTGAGTCGGAATAAGAGAATGAGAAAAGGCGATTGCGAAATTTATCTTTGTAGACCCGAAATGAAATAAATGCGGCAATTTATATGCGCTTTCTGTGCTGCCATACATAACTCATATTTCCCAGGATTTTCCAATTTCATATTTGGATTATACCTCTCTATGACCGTTACACGTTATCATCAACATGAAATATTTTCAAGGTTTCCTCCATCCCTTACTGCCCATATAAAGACCCATTGAGAATTGGTTAATATAACACTCTATGACTTCTTATCTCAAAGACGATTTTTCTCTTTCTTTCTTTCTTTTTCTCCTTTTCTTTTTGCCCAAAAAAACATATAGACACTTAATTGCCCACTATTAATGTACATTAGAAGTGCTGTTACCTCCATCTCATACTTATTTCCACATTTTCTTTTTCTTTCGTGCGTTTTGTTGTGCCTTATTTTTACGATGATATTTTCTGTATCTCTGTGCAATTTGACCAACTTGTAAGAATCACTTTAGACTGTGACTGTGTACTGGGATGTGATTTTATAAATGATAAAATTTAATTTAGTTGAAAGAGTTCCTTAGTTTTAAAAATTTGAAATTTTTCTAACAGGATATAGACAGAAGGGGGTCAAAATCAAAAAGAAGGGGGTCAAAATCGACCACCAGTTGAAGAATTTATTCGATTAGCTAGAATTTATTGAGAAAAAAATGGGGGTACCACCCCCAATACAAATATTTTCCGTTCATAAAACGTATTTCTAGCTTAAATTCTTAAAATTTTGTCACATTTTTTTCAAAACCCCCCCCCCCCCCCAAAAAGTATTACGTAATAAGTGAACGGCACGCTAGCTAAAGTTACCAAAAAGTTAGCAGATAGTTTTAGTTACAAGCAGGCAGGCAAGATTGGGGTACAAATTTTCCTCTCGATAAAGAACTTTCTTCAATCTGGCTAGGGTTTTTGCAAAAAAAAAATCATGTCTAACTTTTAGGTAAAGGGGATCTGGTGTGATACTTTTTTTAAGACGGAGAGGGGAAGGAAGAGTCTGAAAATTGAATTCTTCGAGGAGTGTTCGAGGATTGGTTAAGTGTTCACGATGTTTTCTCAACAAATTTAAATATTTATAGTTTGGGGTCGTTCGCAAATTACGTCACGCAATAAAACGACTTTTTCAAACACCCCTTCACCCCTTGTCACAAATTTTCCAAAGAAAGAAAAAATTTGTGTTTGGACTGTCACAAATTCTTATACCCCCCCTCCCCCCTAAAAGCGTGACGTAATTTGCGAACGACCCCTTTTTGATTAAAATGCGTCTTAAAATCCCAAAATCAAATTTTCTACCTAAATTATTTCACATTTTCTTCCATTGTATTGATGTTTTTATGTGATCAACACTTGAAGTGATAGTAAGGTTGCATATAAGTTCTTATGTAGACAATTCTATGCTTAAGGGACAATAAAAAAGGCTATTAAGCAGCCCACTACAACAACATAGTGATGATGCGTTATTATTGTATGAGTTGGTGGCAAATGAGAGGCAGCCGCATCTAAATATGTCAATTAATAATAATTGTTACATTTACTCACACTCACGCATGCATGCATGTCCTATGGCGTTTTTGAAGAAACACAAGGAGGAGGAAAATGTGGAAAATTTATGTCCATTTAACTTCCGTCTTAAATGTCATCTCATTATGATGGCATTTGGATATATAATAAATGAAAGAAAAATAGGGCATTTAAATAAACGTGGATGTAAGTTAAGAAGTGAAAAAATGTGACATAATCTACCAATAATCTCTGGCATGCGTTCAACAAAAAAAGTAAGTTTATCCGAATGATAAAAAAACAGTCACAGAGTGAGTTAAAAAAAATTGCAGGACGACAAAAGTAAATCGCCAGAAAATAAATCAACCCCTCATCATAAATGAGCTTGCACAATCAAGAAATTGCATAAGAAAATTCACCCTCAATAAATATACATACAGGACATAAATGTCTACCAAGTTGCAGGATGAGAGACGTAAACAAGAGAAATTCATTTCATATTCTAATACGATATTCATGTGTGACAATAATAATGATACATAATCATAAAAATAAAAGATATTTTTTATGATTCTTTCTCTATCTTGCAGCATTCCTTCGAGGGACACAAACTAAAAAAATGTCTTATTTTTCCATCCGCATTTTCCCTTTTTTTCTTTGTGCTGCGACTGCTGCATAGTAAAGAGATACATAAATGTTGAGTAGACGGGAGAATGATAAAAAAAACAAGTGATGGAAAATGTAATCGAAGAAGTTATGGCTCTTGAACTTTAATGCCCTTTTCATCTGACGTTATTCTTTATTATTTTTTGTCATACAAGCTCGATGATTTTTATGCTTTTGCGTTGATATGAAAATGTTTCTTTTTTTTGGTAGAAAATGTGCCATATCAAATTGATATGATTTTTTTATGTTAAATCCCTCCAATGATTTTTGTTCTTACTAGAAAATATTTTATTTTATTTATTTATTTTTTTTTTGTCTTACCTAAGCACCTGACAATAATTTTATCCTATTAAGTGCCTCCATGTTGCTGTATGACTTGCTCTCTATCACATCCAATCACAGACTGATTTGATTGTTGAATGTAGACATGCTATTTTGCATATTCTCTTCCCTTTTCACGGAAATATTTTAAAATCCATTTTGTGAGCAAACTCGTAGAGTAAAAAAATTTATGTTGCCTCTTTGACAACCGACTATGAAATGGTGAATTTCTGCTCTGATATTAAACTTTTAACCCTTTGCGTACTTCTATCCCTTTTTTATTTCCAATGATGTTTAGCATAATAAAAAAGGGTTGATTTTTTTAAGTTATTGGAAATTTTGGAACGAAAAGAATTTTTTTGTAGAAATTTTACGCAGTTTTATTAAAATATTTATTGCAAATAGGTGTTTTTGAGTTTTGTTGAAATTTGTGAATGATATTTTAGTGTTTTTGAATAGTTAAAGTATTTAAAAACCTTTAAACTTTTGAAAATTTTGAAAAAAATTAGAATTTTCAAATAATTTTTTGAAATTGGTTCCTTTTGCCATCAACTTTGATGATTTAATCAACTTTTATTGAATTTTAATTAACATCCTTACTCATTAGAATAATTAAAATGTGAAATAAAGGGTTAAATAAATTAAAAAGTCTCTTAAAACATCAAAAACATGGCTTACTAATATAACGGTTTAAATAAATTTAAAAAAATATTTTAGCTAAGACACATGACAAATTTTCTATGATGATACAATGTATTGTATCACAACTATGTGACATAGAAATATGAATCATAGTTTTCATATAAGTATGATGATATTTAGACCTATGTCATGAAAGATATCACAATGCATCATGGAAAGTTGCTAGGACACATTAACATTGCTAGGAATTTTTTTTTTGAATTTTAAATAATAATTTTTTATAGTTTTCAAAAAGTTATTTAAATTAATCATGTGAATATCCACAGAAATTTCGCAATAGAGTCTCAGATAATAAAACCATAAGATCTCATTCGTAGCATTCAAATTAGTCGGTTCAGTAACCTTTTAATCATTGCAGTATCGTATGATCATCGCATGATTTTTGATTTGTGCGTCTTTTGAAATAATCTTGAATAAATATTTACGTAAACAGAACCCTCTAGTTTAAAATTTATTAAAAATTGAAAACATTGTTATCTGCATTCAGCTGATCAGCTTAGTTTTAAATTGTCACTAAAATTAAAAATTCTACACCGGCACAGTCACAAACAAAGATGATGAAATTGTTGGTGTTGGTTACAGCAGACTATTTGCTTCCAGTTTAGCAACTGCTTTAATACTGAACGTAGCCATTCTATTATCAGTTAGAAAATATTCTCGATCACAGATGTCTATAGAAGGCAGTGTACAAATTGTAAAAAAATAAAGTAGAAATCTAATAAAAAAAAGTCATGCCTTCACTGAGCTTTAGAATGAAAGTTAGAGTTTTAAATTTATAGGTTGTAATTCTAAAAGTCAAAAGCACGAGAATTTAAAAGTGAATTACAGTAGACAATAAACAAAATCTGACATTAGTCACGAAACGCAACTTTTGAAAAATTATGATACTAGTCCCGAGCAGCACACTGTTACAAATCTCATTTGAAGTGGAATTTTATTCAATTTGCTAGCGTTTTTAAGAAAAAATCCCAAAACCTCCCCTAAATCCCAACACAACCAAACCCCTTCCCCTCTCGAAAAATTTCTGGATACACCCCTGTCTTGACAACTGCCACAGTGTCAACCACATATCCATGGGACATTTTACCATTAACAAGGTGACTTGCACGTGCCCTGGTGACTATATTGCGCCTCTCGGGAATATATAGTGCCTGAAACCATGTCAAAGATAGTAAAGTGAGATAAGGAAATACAAACAACAAGTTTCATTCAAAAGAATTTTATTATTTTTTTTTCACTGAAAATATAAAGCTTTATTTCTCTCTGTGATTCTGTTATCAACATATGTGTTACATAATTGAGGATTTTCCTTCCAAACTTAAGATCATAAAAACAATAAAGAAAATTCTGAACAGTATAAAATTCATGACATTTTGTTCCTGGACTTGAACATTATTTTTTATTTCAATATTTTTGAAGACTCGTAAATGATCAATGGAAAAATTCTTGATAAACAGGAACAAGAGACATGCTGTAGAATTTTTATACTGTTGAGAATTATTATCTCTTCTTTTTTGCTAAAATTTCCTATAAAATTAATTATGCTAATAAATATATATCAGTGTATATCTTTTTTGTTTTGCACACATCTTCAATTGACATTTAATGAGATTGAATTGAATCAGTTTCTGGTAAAATGAAGGAAAAATATGGAAAATTCAAAAAATAAATTTTAAATATTTCAAAAATTAAAATTTTCATAATCAAAATCATAAATTTGCTAATGATATGCCATCATTTAGTTACAGATAGGATGATTGGTCATTTTATATGATCAATGGCTAGTTACTGTAAATATACATCCTAGTGGTAGACGATTTTGATTATAGAAATATTTTTGTGATCTGATATTTCTCTATGGCATGAACAATAAATTCTAAAATATAAGTAATATGTATATACTTTATGTCTATTAACGATTTCTCTAAATATATATATTTTTATATTTGTGTTATATTAATTTTGAAGAAAAAAAAATGTCTAAAGTTGCATTTCATATTTGAAACGTGTATAATCTACTCTTTATTTAAAGTATTGTCCTCTTATTCAGTTCATTTTCCTTACTTAAATTATGTATTATTCCTTTAAATATTAAAGATTCTGAAATCTTCATTTGTCGGAAATTTTGGCAAATTTTCACACCCTAGAAATCAAAGGACCTTTTCAGCTTAGCTGTAAAGGACTTATGATTTCTGAGTATAGGCAGCACAAATATTCAATGATTTGATGGAGTTCTTATGTTGTGGTGATCAGAGGCATAACCAGTGGGGTCTAAGTTAAATTTTCCTTGTAAATTGACATTTTTTGAACTTCAATGGGGTCGTTCGTAAATTACGTCATGCATGAAAACGACTTTTTGACCCCCCTACTCCTTTGTTACAAATTCTTCATCCCCTTCCCTCCAAATCGTGACGTAATTTGTGAACGACCCCTTTCTATTTTTAAGAATGACAAAAAATATCAAGCATGCAGCATAGTGATACCCCCCAAAAAAAGTTCTGGCTACGTCCCTGGCGGTGAATTTGGAATTCTTTTAAGGAGGTTCAGTTGTTGAAATTTTTACAAAGCATAATTGAAATATGTAATAAGTTAACAGGAAATATTGAACCGACCTGGCAAAAATGGAATTGAATGACCATTCCACTTTTGTTCCATCGAGTTTTACGTAGAAGCCGAAAAGAATAAAATTAGTCTAGCTTTGCGAGGGGAGAGGGTGGGGTTCATCATAATAAATTTGTTAATATTCAGAAGCCCAATTTCCCCCAGAAGTAACTCATTCCATTACCATATGGCTAATAAATTTTCATGTCCTATAATTTGAAGATATTCAGTATGTGTAATAATAATTAGACGCTAACAGATCAATATAAAAAAACTTGGTGCATGGAAAATAATTTTTCACACCAACGTTTTCATAAAATTATTTAACAAAAAAGAATTATCATTGACTTATCACTTCAACTAATTAAATACAGATACACATGTGATTGTTAATCCATATTAATCGATATGACTTATTCGTCTTGAAAATTAAAACTTAACTTAGTCACTAAACTAAAACCTTAATTTTCATTTAGAAACTTATTTTTGTGTGTTATTTGTTTGTAGTGGAACGCCTTCTTCTGTTGATCGTAATTCTTGTAATGGAACCCCATTTTTCTCTGGTGGGTTATTCCAGGGCTGTTTTTAAAGAAGATAATAAATACATTCAAAGTCAAATGACATCCCTTTTTTTAAAAAAAAAATAAATATTACCTGTAATTCTCCTTTACCCAATGTAACAAATGCCAAACATCCGACTAAGTATGTTACAGAAACGATAGCGAAGATTATTTGCCATTGCCCATAAGTATTCTGTATGAAAACATATTAAAAATTAATTTACTGCTATATTAATTGACCAATCACATTTCCTACATTTTCATAAGTTAAGACTCCGACCATCCATGCTGAAACAAATCCACCAAAGCTGCTAAGCGTATTTGCCATTCCGAAAATTGTTCCTGAGAAATTTGGTGCAATATCTAAACCATTACCAAGATAACCAGCCGTGACAGCACCATTAAGTGTAAGAGCGACTGTGAAAATTGCTATAGCCCATACTCGACTATGTCCGAAGAAAATCAACAAGAAGAAGAAGAAACTTGGGGTTCCAACAGCGAATGCTGTAAATGATTTTCTTGCAACTGTTGTTGTTATCTTTCCGCGAGTTCTCAAAAAATCAGCAAAATGGGATGCAACGACTGACATTGCATATTTACCAAAATATGGAAGCGACGAAAGAAGGCCGTTTTGTTTAATATCGTAGTGAAGAATTGATTTCATGTATCCAGGCAATTGATTAACAACAAGGAAATATCCAAATACACTAGCACCATGAACTAAAATAATTGCCCAGACACATGGAGCGGTAAGAATCTCCTTCCATGGAACATACGTTGGCTTTGTCTTTGATGTTGTTGATCCGATTGCATCTTCGATTTCCTTACGTTCTTCTGGTGTGATTCTTGGATGTCTGGCAGGTGTCTCAAAGATCAATAAGAACCAACAAATTGACCAGAAAACTCCAATACCACCTAATTCCAAAAGTAATATGATATTAAGAAGGAATAAAGACATGATTGTAATAAAAGCTTACCTGTCAAGTAAAATACACTCTCCCATCCGAACCAAGATATGAAGTAACCACAGATTGGCATAGTAATTGCAGCACCCAACGCTGATGCCATCATATTTGACATAAACTTTGATCTGTCCATTGGTTTAACCCAAACTGATGCCATTGGAACGATTGACGGCCACGAAGCTATTGTAAATCAAATCAATGGGAAAAATTCATCAATTGAATTTAATTTTATTGTCTATTTCGTTTTTTTAAAATGATAATTACCTCCTAACATGAAACCTAGCAATGCCCTCAATACCACCATAGCTTGATATCCCATATGAGCAGTAATTGGAGTTACTAATGTAATTATACTAGCCCAGAACATACTGTGTCCAAAAACTCGATGACCACCAACCAATTCAGCAAGTCGACCACCAGGTAATTCAGTCAGTATATAACCCCAAAAGAATGATCCCAAAATCAGCTGCTTCTGAGCTTCATCCCAATTGAATCTTTCTGAATAGTCCTCCTCAGTCTCTCCATTTGTAGTCGTTAACATTGTTGTCATTTCTGGCTGAATTGTGGTATCTAGCATGGCTGATGAATTTCCATTTACAACTGCTACTCCCGTGGCATTTGGTTTTATCATTTCAACTGTTTTTTTGTAGATTATAAAATTTAATTAATTCCTCAGCTATTTTGTGGTGCCAATTTTAATGATGATTAATTACCTATAGCAATTGTGAGATTCACACGAAGAGCATAGTTCAACATAAAGCCTAAGATCATCATTATATTCAGCACTTGTCTGCAGCTTAGCCATCCTGCTACATAAGTAAAGAGGCCTCAATTAATAATTTGTATACAGTAATCGTATTTTTAATCAAGAATAATCAATTAATTGAAGCTGCGGAATTTAGCACAAACACATTTTTACAATTTTTCATAGGCATTAATTGTCATCAATTAATTTGTTTTTATTCTTTATCTCATATCAAGACGCAATATGGGATCTTTCAGAAATGACGCCTATCAAAATATGAGAATCCCACTCTGTCACTAAAAAGTACTTCTTATATGGAGCTCCAGGCCCCCCTCCGTTCTAAAAATTGAACGAAATTTTTTATCGACTTCTAGATATTATTGATGAAAATAAAATCAAATTGCTTCCTCACTTAACAATCTTAATTTGTGACGCTTAATAATCTAGAACATTAAATTCTCGACCCCGAAGCACCAAAAAAACAACACACAAAAAAATATTTTACAAGGTCATTTTAAATTAGTAGTATACCTGACAGCTTTAAGGGACTTTTATGCAAATTAGTTTTTACCTGAGGCCACCTGCAGGTGCCAGGTGTGGGCAATTAATTTAATGATTTATGACATGTATGTGTGATTTATGACATGTATGTGTGATTTATGACATACAGGTGTTGTGGCGGTAAAGATCAAAGGCCATTGGGGTAAAAAAGGTAGGGTCATTAAATACCCCCCATCAATCAAAGTGGTAATTAATGTCAATAAAAGGATCATGTGTCGAAATTTGATTGTTGTCTTTGATCACGTTTGAACATGATTTTTTTTTCATGATGCGAGTGTATCCGTGAGAACTTTTGGCATGTGTATTAAATTTCACAATTTTTCGAAATATTTAAAAAATTATTACTTTCAAACCGCGATTATTTCACAATTTTTCGAAATATTTAAAAATTATTGCTTCAAACCGCGATTTTTACTACAATCCGCGATTTTTTTTTTCGCGGTTTATGCAAATTAGCGGTTTTTTTTCGCGATTTTTGTCAACTCCACGATTTTTCACAGTTTTTTTTTGCGTTTTTTTTTGCAAATCCCCGTTTTTGTCAATTCGCGTTTTTTTTTTGTGTGATTTATGACATTTGTACTTGACAAGTGGAGATATTTAGACCTGCAATTGAATTTCACAATATTTTGAAATTTTTTCTCAATTCGCGGTTTTTTGCAAATTCCGCGATTTTTTTTCGCGTTTTATGCAAATTAGCATTTTTTCCCGCGGTTTATGCTACTTTTTTTTCGCGATTTTTTTTTGTCAATTCGCGGTTTTTTTTTTCGCGTTTTGCATATTTTTGTGTGATTTATGACGTTTGTACGTGACAAGTGGAGATATTCAGACATGCACTTGAATTTCACAATATTTTTGAAATATTTATCAACTTTCGTAATGTGAAGGGACCTGGAATATGGAGTCTGTAGACTAGAGTAGCCCGCTCAAACATGGAACAGCATGTATAGAAATCAAGACATTATGGGTGCGTCTTTAGAATGAATGACTGACAGGTGTGCATTGCTAGGGCAGAATGGAAAAAGATCAATGAACTTGTTGGAGTTAACTTTAGAATGTGTCTGTGATCAGCAATATTTTTTTTGGAGTTCGATGTAGCCAAAAAGTGTTAGAAATGGAGTAAAAATAATATTCTCATGTAAGAATATTCTCAAATCACTACACTTTTATGGTGGCTAAATGAGTTGTTTTAATTTCACAATTTTTGAAATATTTCGCTACTATGTAATATATTACTATTACTATTAGAACCTGTATAGAATGGTAATCTTCAAGACAATTTGTGTGATGGTGTGACTGTGTACCTATGAAGGTGTGACCGTGTGGGTGTGACTGTGTACCTGTGAGTGAGTGGGATGTGTGGGTGTATGTGAGGTCACTTAAAGGAATGACCAACGAATGGTTTTAAATTTCACTATTTTTCGAAAATATTGTTTCGGCTGTAGGAATGGTGCTAAAATTATGCCCTATTATGAAATAGGCCAACAAATACGTAAAACAAGGCTTAGCAGAGATGGGAGTGTGGATGTGTAATAGTGCAGGTGTTCAAGGGTTGATCATAGAGTGGGAAATGATAAAGACAAAAGAAAATAGATAAAAAGGTGTATCCAATGTGTATGCGTGTGATTAAATCGTGGGTGCTCATGTTTAGTTTTGTGATCATGTTTGTAAGAAATGGAAAAATAACGTTCACATGTAAAAATTGTACATTTATTAAGTCCATATATGAAATATTTATTGACACATATTGATACATGATCCTCAAATGGTGCAAAGGAGTCCTGAAAAAACTTAAGATTTTATGGGGACATGATAGATGAAAAAAAACAAAGGAAAAAAAAGGCGAAGGACAAGAAAAAGGTAAAAACCTGTAAAAAGATCAACATTCAATTTTTACAAAGATTCTTTCGCAATTACCTTTTAGCTGATTAAATGCTATAAAATACTTATTTATTTCAATTTCATCTGGGAGATTGGTGTTATTTTATGCTAAAAAAAAAACGTCCAAACAAATTTTAAAATGATCAATAAGACCGGCCGGTAGCTTGGCTTAATTTTAAGTCATGATAGAATAAATTAAATCTTGCAGTTAAACTACGAATATGGCTAGCTTTAAGCATGAGCTGCTTAAGAGGCTCAATAAGACGTTTGTATGTGACAAGTGGAGATATTCAGACATGCAATTGAATTTCACAATACTTTGAAATATTTATCAACTTTCGTAATGTGAATGGACCTGGAATATGGAACCGACGCCATTTTGGATTTCGAGGGGCTAGAAGCTACGCCAAATTGATTTTTGCTTTAACTTTGACCAAATGTGGGGACATGATAGATGAAAAAAAACAAAGGAAAAAAAAGGCGAAGGACAAGAAAAAGGTAAAAACCTGTAAAAAGATCAACATTCAATTTTTACAAAGATTCTTTCGCAATTACCTTTTAGCTGATTAAATGCTATAAAATACTTATTTATTTCAATTTCATCTGGGAGATTGGTGTTATTTTATGCTAAAAAAAAAACGTCCAAACAAATTTTAAAATGATCAATAAGACTGGCCGGTAGCTTGGCTTAATTTTAAGTCATGATAGAATAAATTAAATCTTGCAGTTAAACTACGAATATGGCTAGCTTTAAGCATGAGCTGCTTAAGAGGCTCAATAAGACGTTTGTATGTGACAAGTGGAGATATTCAGACATGCAATTGAATTTCACAATACTTTGAAATATTTATCAACTTTCGTAATGTGAATGGACCTGGAATATGGAGTCTGTAGACCAGAGTAGCCTGCTCAAACATGTAACAACATGTATAGATTCAAGACATTATGGGTGTGTCTTTATTATTATTATCTTTATTAGGCCAACCCTGACCGAAAATTAAAGTAATACAATTTACAATTCAAATTAACGAAGTAGAAAGAGAGAAGAAGAAGAAAAAATCAGAAATAAAGTTCAAAAGTTAATGCTTAGAAAAATTAACTAGAATGAATGACTGACCGGTGTGCATTGCTGGGGCAGAATGGAAAAAAATCAATGAAATTGTTGGAGTTAACTTGGGAATGTGGCTGTGAGAAAATATAATTTAAAAAAAATTCATTTACTAAGATTTGAGAATGAAGAAGAATTTTGATGGATCATACAATGAAGATAAGAAAAAGGACAAAAATTAGTAAAAAATGTACATTTATTGGATCTATATATGACATATTTATTAGGATAGCTTCATTGCCACATATTGCTACATGATCCTCAAACTGTGTAAAGGAGACCTGAAAAAACTTAAGATTTTATGTTGCAGGGTAGATGACAAGAAAAAAGGCAAAAATTGTGTAAAAGATCAATTATATACCAATATAGGGGTGCGAAGCAAAGAAAGTGAGAGAAGAATGTGTGTGTGTGTGTTTGCATCGTAGAACTATTTCCGATCTATTTCCCCATTTTAGTTAGCAAATAATCATCCTCAAAGAGCTTCTTCGGATAGAGCAAGGATATTTTAATTTGTTAATTTTTTCAATCCTTTTAAATTTGACAAGTGTTATTTAGTTATTCACACCTTCACTTTAGCCGACAATTGCAATAAAGGATACTTATTGCATTCAATAAGCATAGGATTGATGGTAATTTATGCAAGAAACTTGCAAAAAATTTAAAAAATGATCAAGCAGATCAATATGTAGATTAGATTAATTTTAAGCCATGATAGAATAAATTAAATCTTGAGATTAAGCTACGAACAATGATAGTGCCTTTTAAAATATAAAAATCGTGATAAAGAAATTTTGACTTAAAGTATTTTTTACAATTTATAGAACAAGATTTAAATCCTATATGAAAAAAGACTTAATATTTTTACACAAATATCATGCCATTTAATCAAACATTATTTTAAGCCATTTTAAATTAAACAAGAGCTGAGGCTTTAAAATTAAGCAATTAAACTTTATTAAGGAATTTAATTTTTAACCGCGTTAGATTTTAATTCAAATTTTTTTTAAAAACAAAAAAAGTTTTTCAAATTCATTTTCACTTTTTTAAAAAATTTAAAATTCTAGAAAATTCAACAAAATAAATTTTTGTAACCAAATTATGAAAAGGTCATGTCAAACATAATTTTGTAGCTAATTTGTTCTTTCCTGAAATTTTATGAAATATAAACATTTTTGATTTGCATAAAACTATAAAAGCTATTAATGCTATATTATATCAGTGTATGCTTCCTTGAAATTTAATGCAGTGAACATATTTAAATAAGCACAAATAAGTAAGTATCCAGTAGAATCAAGTTTGAATATTATCAAAACCAAATAAAGATCAATTTTTTTTTTAAATTTAAAATCCATAATATGGCAATCAAATTTTATTTTTTTGAAACATTAAACTTATAAATTATAAAAAATTATTTTTTGAAATATGTTAAAATTAAAATAAGTTTAAAAATTTCATTTTTTAAAAAACTTACAATTTTGAAAATTATTATGTTTCGTAATTTTAAATTAATATTTTGAATAAGATTAAAAACTTAATGTTAAAATTATAATAAGTTTAAAAATTTTATTTTAGAAAGTTACAGTTTGTCAATAAAATTATTATTTTAATAAGATAAAAAAAATTTAAAAAAAGTTTTTAAGTTTCTAATAATATAAAAAATTGTTTTCTAAAAAAAATTACATTTTTAAAAAAAATTATTTTTAATAAGATTGTTTTTATTCAATTTCACTTTTTCAAAATTTAAAATTCTAGAAATAAAAATTTAAATACAAAATATTTTTGAAATGGTGTATAGCCTGCTCAAACATTTATTTATTATTTTATTGTTTATAAAATTAAGCAATTAAACTTTATTAAGGAATTTTAATTTTTAACCGCGTTACATTTTAATTCAATTTTTTAAGAAATTGATATCAAAGCGTGCAAAATTCAACAAAATAAATTTTTGTAACCAAATTATGAAAAGGTCCTGTCAAACATAATTTTTGTAGCTAATTTGTTCATTCCTGAAATTTTATGAAATATGTTTTGCATAAACTATAAAATCTATTAATGCTAAAAGTAAGTATCCAGTAGAATCAAGTTTGAATATTATCAAAACCAAATAAAAATCTTTTTTTTTAAATTTAAAAACCATAATATGGCAATCAAATTTATTTTTGAAACAATAAACTTATAAATTATAAAAAATTATTTTTGAAATATGTTAAAATTATAATAATTTTAAAAATTTCATTTTTTTAAAAAAAGTGAACAATTTGAAGTCTTGCTCACACATATGAATGTTTTTTTTTCAAGTTATCCCATTCTTCATATGTGCTCCTGTATAGAAATGAAGCACGATAATACCTGAGGCTTCTACCATAAACCGTTAAGTATTGTTTTCCACCATTCCACACTTCCTGATTTTGTCTATCAACACCCAATAAGAGCGTTTCAATAATTTCTGATCGCAATGGAATCTCCAAGGCAAAAGTCCCCAATGCAAATTTTAACAGCCGAAATCCAAAATATCCAGGTCCACTGATTTTTAAAGTTCTTTCATTCCACTTAATTCCTGTTCTCCAAGCATCAATCATGTCACTATAGTTTTTTGATTCAATGATCTTCTTCACGGCCATTTTTGCATATGCAGGTTCTCTTTGGAGTTGGCTTAAGAAGCGTTCATGATTCATCTCGGACCTTTTAGTGTTTCCTAAGCGAATTGCGTCCATTTGCGTCTTTCTAGACATGTCAAAGTCATATTGGTTTTGGAAGAAATTTCGGACGTAGGACTTGACATCCTCAACAGCTTCCTCGTAATTCTTCAAGTCAATAATCTTCATGGTATTATGCTCTATGTCACATCTTTCCTGTTTGGTTGTATAAACTAAAGCTTGAAAGACATTCAAGAACATATAGTTATCATAACTGTAGTTGATGTCAAGTGCCTTTAGGAATGAATTTGAATCTAAAATTGGAACGTTTTTGACATTCTCCAGTCGTCCATTAATAACCGCATCCAAAAAATCTGGAATTAGTGCAACTATGTTCAGGTGCTTAAGATTGTCGGTCAATTCCTGTACATACTTTGAGTTAATTTTAAACTCATCATAAAATGCTATTGGCCTTAGAGGTGGTTCCTCAACATTAATTTTGTGTTTCTCAATATCGATTTCAAGTAATTTTATCATCATCGCCTTGATTATTTCTTTACAGCATTCCATTCTTTTGTAATTTCGTCGAATATGTAACCAGACTTCGTAGTTGTAAATCGATCGAAGCATTGCTGGTAATTCATTAATAATTTCTGTTTTATTTTGTCGCAGAACTCGAATGAATGGAACAAGCATCTCAGAAATGCCACTGTTGTCTAAGAAATATCCATTCTTTCCACACTTTTGTGGTATTAAAAGTTCATCAACTTCAAATCTGCCAGCAAAGTTTTCTACAGCTGTAACCATATTTTTGAAAATTTCTAGATTCTTCGTTGCTTTATCCTTACTAATCAAGTTAATCATACAACGGACACCAGCAATCATCGTGTAATCAACAGTTTTTGGAACAGCAGCAATCATTTGACGCATCCCAATTGAGAATGTAAATTCTAACAAGGATCGACCATAGCGCTTTAAGAAGCTTCCAATTCGTGGATTATCAAAAATTGGAATTGAATTGGTGATTTCTGCGTCATATGCAGGAACTAGAAGTTTATTGTGTTCAGATTGGTTGAGCACAGAAAGGATATCACCAACGCTGACAAAACAACTTGGATAAATTTTGTCAATAATCCATGTTGATGGATCGGGATAATTTCCAACTGGACCATTGCAAGCCACACCAACGATGTTCAAAACTTCTAGAATCTCAAGAACTGATGCATTGCTAAAAGCTTTATCCTTTGTGAATTCAATTAGGGTTTTAATTCCTTCAAATGTTGTAGCTTGAGAGTAGAATGAAATTTCATGTTCTGAGTCGTCGATATCCGCAATTTCATGAAAATGTTCAGCAATTTTAAGGGCTTCCTTCCTTGCAATTTCATCAAAATCGAGATCACCTATGCATTTTGTGGATCGTCTGGCTAAACTTTTACTACCCCTTGATACCATAGTTTGCCTCAAGTAAGCAGCTTTTTGTGCGGCATTCAAGTTATGGACCATATTGTCATTTGCAATTTCTTCCAAAATAGTTGAAATTTTCTGATTGACTAATCTAAACTTGATCAACTTGATGCGATTTTTTAAATTTTTTCTGTCACTTGTTAGATCCACAGTGGGCTCGAGTACTTCATCCTCAATTTTCTTAAAGTATTCGAGAATTTTTTGAATGGTTTCTGATGTCTTAGTTGACTTGACAATTTTCAAAATTTTCATCTGACTAATGATGCAGTCAACCTTAACACCAAGTAAATCTTGAAGGTGATGATACGAAATAGAGTCATAAATTTCAACTTCAACCGAACGTTCTTCAATCTTTAAATTTTCGGGAATATCCTTGGACCAAAATATGTTTTTACCAGGAACTAATAGATGTGAATTTGAAGGCTTTGATTCCCATGGATATTTAAGAAATACTGGAGATTTGCAGACCAAATGAGCTACATTAAACATTCCATCAGCTTCAAACATCGCAGCCCAAGCTGATGCAGCTTCTTCAAAACTTACATCGGATCTTATGTCTAACATTTTTGAATCTTGATTATTATTCAGCTGCATCAAACAGCATAAGGCAGTTGTATCTGGTTCACATGAACTTGTATACCATCTGACAGTCTTTGAACTGATTGCAATTTCATAATCATGTAAGAACTCGGCAACTTTCTCCGCTTCTTTAAGGGTTTTTGGTCTATCAAACACTTCACCATCAGATATTGTCAAAATGCGGAGAAATTTTGTTCCATTGGTAGCAAGTTTTTTCACAATTTCATGAAAGGTCTGAACACCTACACTCATGCAAGTTCCTCCTCGTGCATTAAATCCTTGAAGCTTTGACAATTCACTTATTTCTAGATATCTGTATTCAGAAATATCATCAAACGTTATCAAGTGAATTTTCTCGTTGAACGCATAATTCAATTTTTGAAAAAAGAGTGGTAGAATTTTAGTTCCAATTCTTGTCACAGATTGTCCCATAGAGCCTGACCTGTCAAGAAGCACAACAGTCTCGATATTCTGACATAAATTATTTCTGTCTATAGGTTGATAGTCAATTGTTGTTATGTAGTCACCAGCCAATGGATAGAAACTTATCTTGGGAGTTATGTCCATCGTGTCATTCATATTTTGTGAGTTCTGCAAAAACACTCGATGTTGCCTCTATATATATTAAAATGTTGCTTAGCTATTTCTCTAGTATCTCGATTTCAATAATTGAAAATAGTTCTTTTCAAAACGTTGCTATGTTTTTTTAATATTAGTCTTTAAAATACCACATGGACTTTTTTTGCCAAGGTTTTTTTTAATTTTTTTCACTTCCTATTTTGTAAATTTCTATATTTCAATATTTTATACACGGGTTGTTAACTTGAAAACTTCTACGAATCTGCACAAAAAACTAACTCGGCCATACGAGGACATTACCTTATATAATTTTCTTAGCTACAATCTATGATCATCTGTCTCTACATTTCTTCAACTATTAAATTTGGATCAGCCAATGAACATTCAGTTCAATGTTTTAAACATTTGAAAATACTCATCCCCACCCCAAAAAAGATCTATATGAGTTCTTGTCCTCTTCTGATCAGTCACCAACAACTTCATATTTCCGGTCGATCGATTCTTCTTTTCATTTTGATCCTGTTTCTATTTTAATGAACAAAGCTGAACATGTATGAACATGAAGATTTTTTACATTTACAAAATGTTACGAAATTTTAGAAGATTATTTTTGACTACCGTTTACCGTAATATCTATTACATTTTTAATTTTTAAAATTTACAAAAATAATAATGTTTACATTTCTAACATAAATCAAATCAACTTTTAAAAATGAAATTTTTAAAATTATTATAATTTTAACATATTTCAAAAATAATTTTTTATAATTTATAAGTTTATTGTTTCAAAAATAAATTTGATTGCCATATTATGGTTTTTAAATTTAAAAAAAAAGATTTTTATTTGGTTTTGATAATATTCAAACTTGATTCTACTGGATACTTACTTTTAGCATTAATAGATTTTATAGTTTATGCAAAACATATTTCATAAAATTTCAGGAATGAACAAATTAGCTACAAAAATTATGTTTGACAGGACCTTTTCATAATTTGGTTACAAAAATTTATTTTGTTGAATTTTGCACGCTTTGATATCAATTTCTTAAAAAATTGAATTAAAATGTAACGCGGTTAAAAATTAAAATTCCTTAATAAAGTTTAATTGCTTAATTTTATAAACAATAAAATAATAAATAAATGTTTGAGCAGGCTATACACCATTTCAAAAATATTTTGTATTTAAATTTTTATTTCTAGAATTTTAAATTTTGAAAAAGTGAAATTGAATAAAAACAATCTTATTAAAAATAATTTTTTTTAAAAATGTAATTTTTTTTAGAAAACAATTTTTTATATTATTAGAAACTTAAAAACTTTTTTTAAATTTTTTTTATCTTATTAAAATAATAATTTTATTGACAAACTGTAACTTTCTAAAATAAAATTTTTAAACTTATTATAATTTTAACATTAAGTTTTTAATCTTATTCAAAATATTAATTTAAAATTACGAAACATAATAATTTTCAAAATTGTAAGTTTTTTAAAAAATGAAATTTTTAAACTTATTTTAATTTTAACATATTTCAAAAAATAATTTTTTATAATTTATAAGTTTAATGTTTCAAAAAAATAAAATTTGATTGCCATATTATGGATTTTAAATTTAAAAAAAAAATTGATCTTTATTTGGTTTTGATAATATTCAAACTTGATTCTACTGGATACTTACTTATTTGTGCTTATTTAAATATGTTCACTGCATTAAATTTCAAGGAAGCATACACTGATATAATATAGCATTAATAGCTTTTATAGTTTTATGCAAATCAAAAATGTTTATATTTCATAAAATTTCAGGAAAGAACAAATTAGCTACAAAATTATGTTTGACATGACCTTTTCATAATTTGGTTACAAAAATTTATTTTGTTGAATTTTCTAGAATTTTAAATTTTTTAAAAAAGTGAAAATGAATTTGAAAAACTTTTTTTGTTTTTAAAAAAAATTTGAATTAAAATCTAACGCGGTTAAAAATTAAATTCCTTAATAAAGTTTAATTGCTTAATTTTAAAGCCTCAGCTCTTGTTTAATTTAAAATGGCTTAAAATAATGTTTGATTAAATGGCATGATATTTGTGTAAAAATATTAAGTCTTTTTTCATATAGGATTTAAATCTTGTTCTATAAATTGTAAAAAATACTTTAAGTCAAAATTTCTTTATCACGATTTTTATATTTTAAAAGGCACTATCATTGTTCGTAGCTTAATCTCAAGATTTAATTTATTCTATCATGGCTTAAAATTAATCTAATCTACATATTGATCTGCTTGATCATTTTTTAAATTTTTTGCAAGTTTCTTGCATAAATTACCATCAATCCTATGCTTATTGAATGCAATAAGTATCCTTTATTGCAATTGTCGGCTAAAGTGAAGGTGTGAATAACTAAATAACACTTGTCAAATTTAAAAGGATTGAAAAAATTAACAAATTAAAATATCCTTGCTCTATCCGAAGAAGCTCTTTGAGGATGATTATTTGCTAACTAAAATGGGGAAATAGATCGGAAATAGTTCTACGATGCAAACACACACACACACATTCTTCTCTCACTTTCTTTGCTTCGCACCCCTATATTGGTATATAATTGATCTTTTACACAATTTTTGCCTTTTTTCTTGTCATCTACCCTGCAACATAAAATCTTAAGTTTTTTCAGGTCTCCTTTACACAGTTTGAGGATCATGTAGCAATATGTGGCAATGAAGCTATCCTAATAAATATGTCATATATAGATCCAATAAATGTACATTTTTTACTAATTTTTGTCCTTTTTCTTATCTTCATTGTATGATCCATCAAAATTCTTCTTCATTCTCAAATCTTAGTAAATGAATTTTTTTTAAATTATATTTTCTCACAGCCACATTCCCAAGTTAACTCCAACAATTTCATTGATTTTTTTCCATTCTGCCCCAGCAATGCACACCGGTCAGTCATTCATTCTAGTTAATTTTTCTAAGCATTAACTTTTGAACTTTATTTCTGATTTTTTCTTCTTCTTCTCTCTTTCTACTTCGTTAATTTGAATTGTAAATTGTATTACTTTAATTTTCGGTCAGGGTTGGCCTAATAAAGATAATAATAATAAAGACACACCCATAATGTCTTGAATCTATACATGTTGTTACATGTTTGAGCAGGCTACTCTGGTCTACAGACTCCATATTCCAGGTCCATTCACATTACGAAAGTTGATAAATATTTCAAAGTATTGTGAAATTCAATTGCATGTCTGAATATCTCCACTTGTCACATACAAACGTCTTATTGAGCCTCTTAAGCAGCTCATGCTTAAAGCTAGCCATATTCGTAGTTTAACTGCAAGATTTAATTTATTCTATCATGACTTAAAATTAAGCCAAGCTACCGGCCGGTCTTATTGATCATTTTAAAATTTGTTTGGACGTTTTTTTTTTAGCATAAAATAACACCAATCTCCCAGATGAAATTGAAATAAATAAGTATTTTATAGCATTTAATCAGCTAAAAGGTAATTGCGAAAGAATCTTTGTAAAAATTGAATGTTGATCTTTTTACAGGTTTTTACCTTTTTCTTGTCCTTCGCCTTTTTTTTCCTTTGTTTTTTTTCATCTATCATGTCCCCATAAAATCTTAAGTTTTTTCAGGACTCCTTTGCACCATTTGAGGATCATGTATCAATATGTGTCAATAAATATTTCATATATGGACTTAATAAATGTACAATTTTTACATGTGAACGTTATTTTTCCATTTCTTACAAACATGATCACAAAACTAAACATGAGCACCCACGATTTAATCACACGCATACACATTGGATACACCTTTTTATCTATTTTCTTTTGTCTTTATCATTTCCCACTCTATGATCAACCCTTGAACACCTGCACTATTACACATCCACACTCCCATCTCTGCTAAGCCTTGTTTTACGTATTTGTTGGCCTATTTCATAATAGGGCATAATTTTAGCACCATTCCTACAGCCGAAACAATATTTTCGAAAAATAGTGAAATTTAAAACCATTCGTTGGTCATTCCTTTAAGTGACCTCACATACACCCACACATCCCACTCACTCACAGGTACACAGTCACACCCACACGGTCACACCTTCATAGGTACACAGTCACACCATCACACAAATTGTCTTGAAGATTACCATTCTATACAGGTTCTAATAGTAATAGTAATATATTACATAGTAGCGAAATATTTCAAAAATTGTGAAATTAAAACAACTCATTTAGCCACCATAAAAGTGTAGTGATTTGAGAATATTCTTACATGAGAATATTATTTTTACTCCATTTCTAACACTTTTTGGCTACATCGAACTCCAAAAAAAATATTGCTGATCACAGACACATTCTAAAGTTAACTCCAACAAGTTCATTGATCTTTTTCCATTCTGCCCTAGCAATGCACACCTGTCAGTCATTCATTCTAAAGACGCACCCATAATGTCTTGATTTCTATACATGCTGTTCCATGTTTGAGCGGGCTACTCTAGTCTACAGACTCCATATTCCAGGTCCCTTCACATTACGAAAGTTGATAAATATTTCAAAAATATTGTGAAATTCAAGTGCATGTCTGAATATCTCCACTTGTCACGTACAAACGTCATAAATCACACAAAAATATGCAAAACGCGAAAAAAAAAACCGCGAATTGACAAAAAAAAATCGCGAAAAAAAGTAGCATAAACCGCGGGAAAAAATGCTAATTTGCATAAAACGCGAAAAAAAATGGCGGAATTTGCAAAAAACCGCGAATTGAGAAAAAATTTCAAAATATTGTGAAATTCAATTGCCGGTCTAAATATCTCCACTTGTCAAGTACAAATGTCATAAATCACACAAAAAAAAACGCGAATTGACAAAAACGGGGATTTGCAAAAAAAAACGCAAAAAAAAACTGTGAAAAATCGTGGAGTTGACAAAAATCGCGAAAAAAAACCGCTAATTTGCATAAACCGCGAAAAAAAAAATCGCGGATTGTAGTAAAAATCGCGGTTTGAAGCAATAATTTTTAAATATTTCGAAAAATTGTGAAATAATCGCGGTTTGAAAGTAATAATTTTTTAAATATTTCGAAAAATTGTGAAATTTAATACACATGCCAAAAGTTCTCACGGATACACTCGCATCATGAAAAAAAAATCATGTTCAAACGTGATCAAAGACAACAATCAAATTTCGACACATGATCCTTTTATTGACATTAATTACCACTTTGATTGATGGGGGGTATTTAATGACCCTACCTTTTTTACCCCAATGGCCTTTGATCTTTACCGCCACAACACCTGTATGTCATAAATCACACATACATGTCATAAATCACACATACATGTCATAAATCATTAAATTAATTGCCCACACCTGGCACCTGCAGGTGGCCTCAGGTAAAAACTAATTTGCATAAAAGTCCCTTAAAGCTGTCAGGTATACTACTTAAATTGATTTTCAGCACAATTATTCATTGACGAGTTTCAAGGAACGCTGAGCAAGAGGCTCGTCTCGACGTCAAAAGAGAATGAACAAAGAAATAAGAAGATTAAAATTTATTTTTTGAAATATTTATTGTGTACACAACACAAAAGTCACGAAGATAACGAAAAAAAAATTATATGCCCACAAGCTAATAAATAAGTAAACTAATAAACTTTGGACAAATTGCTTTCATTATCATCATCATGCTTAATGAATATTGCACGCAATTAATCTATTTAGTTCCAATCAGTATAAATGACTTTATATCAGTAAAAAATAGTTTATTTTACATTTTTTGTTCAATAAACTGATCGAAAAAACATTTAATCATTTAAACTTAACCCGCTGATTCTATAAATCTGAATTAAATATGTCATTCTCGTTGTAATTTAAAATATTGGATGATACCCGAGCGTCACGCGTGGACTAGAGTAACCATCATGACGCTGTCAGGGCACCTTCACGTCTTTTTAACGTTTTTCCATTAATACTTTGACGTAGGGTGGTAATCTAGTTACTAAGTTGTGCCACTGAGGATAGTCATCACGTTTTAGACATTAAAATCCAATTTGAGTTAATTTAGAATTTTGGATTTATTTATGGAAGTTTATGAATCTTTTAATCTATTGGAGCTGCGAGAATTTTAACTTTTGTCTAGTCTCAGGGAGGATCATAGGCTTCATCATAGATCCACAGATTCTCAATGATTCTAAGCCACATTTTTGTATGTCTAAGTAAAAAGAACTGTCTCTGTCTGAGACTGGACATCAGATGATTGGTGGATTTTCCTAAGATACCCAACCACCTGGCTAACAACCCTCTCTTGGGGTATACCCTTGTAACAATATGTAAAGTCAATAGTTGGCGTATTTTCTGGATATTTCATTGAAACTAGCCCCTGATCTCCATTCTCACCCAAACTTAAATTTAAAATTTTAGTGTATAGTTTGTATTTAATGATGGTAATAAACGTATTTTGATTAAAAGTTAAGTAACTAAAGTTGTTTTTCAATGTCAGATTTTTTCAAAATCTTTATAGTCTGATTTTAATATTAAAATTAAGCGCGATAACAGAAATGAATGAACGAAATCTCTAAGAAACGTGCCTGATATATTATCAACAAACAAAAAAAAAATTTGACATAAACAAATAAGTGAATTAAACATCAGTTCGTAGCGGAAAATTCCATAAATTCTCGTCATCCATTTCGTTGGATTATGAAATCTGGTTAGATCTTCTTTAAGTGAGAACATCTAGATTAAACTATCCATTAAATGTATTATATTAATTTATATTGTTTCAAACTATAAGTTTCAATTAAGAATTCATTTAAATTAAAATAAGAAGAAGAACAAGCAGACAACTAAAATTCCACCGTGACAAACAGACAAACAGACAGAGTGAGTCAATATAAAGCGTGTAAAAAAATAAAGCTTGGTTCGGTGTCGAATTTTAAGTAAAGGTCAAACAACAGCAATAAAACTGTGTTCTATTCTATTAATGAAAACGAAACTAACACAAAGCTTTTATAGCTGAGTAAATAACTTTATTTTGGATTCTATCAATTGATATGCCAAATTAATAAATATTTTTTTACGATTCTTGTTAGTAACAAACAGTGACGTTAATGTTTTTTTTTGATAATTCAATTAAATAAATTCTCTGCTTGGGATTATTGTTTACTTCGATTTGACGCGAATGCATCAATTATTACGAATATGTTAATCAAAACAGTCTCACAAGCTCTATTCATATTTTTAATTTTTTCTCACATAAATTGAAATAAGACAAACAAGTGGATTGACACAGGGCTATCAATGCTCAAAATTATGGCCTTTCATAGGATCAAAAGGGTATCAGCCTCAACACGTCTCATTATAAATCAACATGCTACTGAGACGAAGAATTATTAGCAATGGTTTGCTAAGTAACAACCATTCCTGTCCAATTTCTATAATTAAATAAATAAATGAATGCTTTCATGATTTTCTCCGTTTCGTTAAAAACTCGTTGACACTTTATATCAATAAATGTGTTAATTACTTATAACTGTGCATAGCTTTATAACTTCAACTGCTTTCACGTCGTCGTTAGTCTTATCAATAAGAGATTTAAATCAAACGTGATTCTATAAAAAGTAATAATTAAAGTTGCTTGATTTGTTATTTAATTTATACCGTTTTACTTCTGGGGTATTCTCAGGGGGCTCCTAAGTTGGAAAATTTATTGAGATTAAGGTTGCTCTGATCAAAATGGTCTGACACTACAAAATTTCAAAATATTGGTAATTTTATACGAACATGTGACGTAAATATGAAAATTCTCTTTAATTATTTTTTTGTTGAAACTCACACATTGCCTACTAAGTTATTATGATATTTTTATTCATTTTTGTGATTTTGTGACTAGACGATTCTAATCAAAGCAACCTTAATCACAAAACCAAATGGAACCCCATGGGTAGGAGGTATCGAGGGGGGCTATTTTGGTGTCAAAAAAGCCCCTTAACAGAAATTCTCTTTAATTTACTAGGGTTTTTGAGAAAATATTCTAAAATACCCCCCTAAGCAAAACTAAATAGGTATGTGAATAGAAATTTAAATAAAAACTTTGAGACAAAAGGCAGCATCGACCCACTAAATACTAAGACCTAATACTAAGGAATTTTTCCCACGCAAGGACAAATTTCAGTTAAAATTTTGCATGAGGTCAAAAAAAAGTTAACTTAATTCTACACTCGTGCCATTCGTTTGGAGCCATTTTCACAGAAAGCAGAACCAGCCAGACTTTAATAAATCATTTTGATATATGAATTGTCAAATGCATGTTAATGGATAAAGTAAACATCATAGAATTGGAAATTAAACAAAAAATAAAATGCTTTTAGAAAGTATGAGCTATGAAAAAACAAATTATTATTATTATTATTACCGGTTAACGCAATACATAATAAGCAAAAAGTGCAGTTAATGCGCAGTTTATCATCAAAATAAATATAAATCATGTAAAAAACCGGATGCAAAAAAATGGGAGAGAAAAATCCGTTACAATTGCATCATGTACGCCCATCTTCGTCAAATCTAATGTTCCATTAATGTGTATTTTGAAAAATCAGGTATGGTGCAACATCGTTCGTTCTTATTGCTTTTTATTTTTAGACAAGTATGTATGATGCATGAGATCGAATAATAAATGGAACAGAAAAGAGACCGGGAATAGAATTGGGAGCATGAGAATGTTGTCATTTCAGACCCACGCGTTCAGCCTGAAAATTTCGTTATACAGCATAAGTAATCAAGAGGGATCATAAAAAATTGTAATAAAATTCAGGAAGGATTAATGCAATTCTATTTATCGTAACTGTATCGAGAATCGTACAGGTTATTAAACTCAGGAAGATATAAAATGTTGTAACACGACATAAATTGTATAAACAAGGTCAGCAAGGTACGCCTCAAATAGTCTCTCGATACATTTTTCTCTTAACATCGTAATTTATTAGCGATGATGATGAGTCATTAACACAGTTATACATGTTCAACTACGTAGAAAAATGTGCATATCTTATTGAGTAAATTGATGTGTACAAGCCGCTAATGCATTTCAATTTTCTCATTCTCTCAATTTTCGCACCATCATTTCTACCGGTTTTTGCAAGTATGCGTATATGAGAAGTGAGCGCCAGAGGCACGACTTTGAAATTTATGGGTACAGTCTGAGTATATATGATAATTCAAATATTCTATTTTTAAAATGAACCCAACAATTTTCGAGAGATCACTTTACACAAAATCGCGTGTTTGTTTCATCTTTTCTTCTTTTTTTCCTTGTTATTTGATTATTCTTAAATCATTACACAAGAAGCAGACGCTGATTAGATCGGATGATAGGAAGACGCAAGAACACTAAAATTTATATATGATGCTGTATATTACTCTTAATAGCTTTATACACGTTTGTTTAACTAATTGTTATCTGAGGTTTAATTGTTTAAAATACGCATCAAGTTTCTGATGCAGACTGAAACCTGTTGGAGTCAGAATTATTTTGAGAAGATGCCGAAATTCAATGCTTGATATGAGTGTTAAAATTATTTAAGATTTTATAAACATTACCTACGAACTACAGGGGGTCCTCGGTTTGAATAATTGTTTGGAACTGAAGAATTTAGTTTAAAATTCAAAATCAAAATTTCCGTTACAAAAGAAAATTTGAAAAAATTTCTATTGAAAGAATTTGTGCTATTCAAATCGAGGACCCCCAATGCAATAGAAATTTTATCATTTTCTCTCCAAATATAAAATTTAATGATCAGTGTCTTGGATGATCTTCCAAATGTGTCAAAAAAATGAACATCGACTGATTCATCCACTTAATCATACAATATTTATTATGACTGCTCCCGCCATAAGAAAGTTTTCTCAGAATTTCAATCGGCAAATCACGTTTGCGTATCCATAAAATGTTGTACAAATGAGAAATTTCCGAAGAATTGTTTAAAGAACCAATGTGAAAATTAAAACGCAAATAGGAGGTTAAACAAAAGGAGATTTGTCATTGAAAAAATCACACAAAATGTTTTATTTTTTCGTTAATTTATTTTCTTGTTCAAAAAAAAGTATTACTTAAACTGTCTCTTTTGAGAAAGTAGCAGTGAAAAACATTCCACACTTACGTATTTTACGATCGTCACGAGATATTACAGACATAACTCAAACTGATGCTATTTATAAGTTTCAGACAAAAAGAAAAGTTTAAGGCAATATTTACTAGCAAGAAATGATGAAAAATTTATGGCGTTCCAAAAGGACATGAAAAAACAATAAATTTCTGTCATACCAAACCATTCGTAAGAATTACACGAACGAGAAAAATATGGTAATTAACAGGCAATGCGTAAGCAGATCTTCTCGTCTAAAATTAGCACTGTACTGCACGTTAATCATGCACATGACTGCATTTTATTTTTTTCGCGTCAAATCGAACGAGACGCCACTTAAGCTATACAATCATGATAATTTAATATAATTTGCATTTCATACCAATGAGAATGTCGAGCCATTCAATTATTTCGAGTGAATTTCCACAATCATCTCGATATTTTTGTTTTTTTTCACCCAAAACATGCGCTTACGCATTTCTCGACCTACTAATTTAAGATTGAAAATTAAAAGCTGAGACATGTTTAAAAAACACATTTATCCTTGATATTATTTTTTATGTGCCATTATTATGGATTATCGTCGAATAAAAATAAGATATTGCACAATTTCATTCACAAGTGACGTCAATTCAAAATATAACTTATCAAAGGACCTTTCCTTACCCTGATAAGCTTAACATCTACCCTACCTTGAGATTTCAATACCGAGCCCTAACTCTTACCTAATGCATGTCTAAAGGGGTCATTCACTTATGACGTCCATGATTTAGGGGGCAGGGGGGGTCTGAGATTTTGTGACACTTTAAATTAAAGAAATTTTTTTTGAATAAAAATTTTGTGACAAGGGGGGAGGGGGGGGTCTAAAAATCCCATTTTTTGATGGACGTCATTAGTGAATGACCCCAAAGCTGTTTATTGATTCATAAAGATTGTTTGGAATTTGAACTTTAAAATAAACGCAAATCTAATAAAAACAATTTTGATGAACTTTGGAAACATGTGCTTATTTGAATGAAGCAAGGTCGTAGCCAGGGGGATCCACCCTTCCTCGAAAAAATTTGGAAAAACCATTTTTTTCCTGTAAAAATATTTTCTGAATATCTAATTTGTTGTTAAGTTATCCACGTGCCGTTAGAATTAAAGACAGGCATAAAACCTTGCCCCCTAAAAAAAATTCTGGCTACGCTCCTAGCATGTAGTAATCTAGTGGGACAGTGTTCGTGTAAATAAAAGAAAATTATTTTCAAGTACTAAGTCAAAACAGATCTGTCAATAATAACCGTCACTTGAAAAGATCTGGATTGAAAAACAACATATTTTGTAAATAAAAAATTGTGTATTAAATTCCAATGAATGCGCGTTGAATGAGTTTTTATAGACTTTTTTCTTACTTCAGTATATCTGTGCTATTTTTAACTCAAAAAAGACGTTTAATCTCATCAATAAGCGTCAAACGCAAATTATTATCTTTATTACTAATATCAATGCAAATTCTGATTTTCTCTCTCACAGCCTTATTTATAGACAGTATAAATTTTAGTCATACTTTATACTGTAGCTTTCTTTTTCTTTGAATTTTTGTTTTATAATTCATTTATATATAAAAATATATGCATGTGAATATGTGTTTGTGCTAATGACTCGTTCAATTTGATTTTATGCCAAATTAAGAATGTATAAATGGGTCTTCCTTTCAGTAGCTTTGTTATATACTTTAATGGACTGCAAGTTACTACTTCCTATCAAGAAATTAAAAACTTCTACAAGGACACGATTAATTAATTAAATTCTGTATTTTAATGAGAGTTCAAGTAGATTTTAATATTAAAAAGTATAATTTTGGGGTCGTTCCTAAATCACGTCCAACTTTTTAGGGGGTGGAAGTCAAAAAGCAAAAAAAATAATTAAAAAAAATTTGTGTCCGAGAGGGTCTAAAAATTCCATTTTTTTGGGGCTATTCACTTATGACGGAACACATTTAAAGGGAGAGGGGGTCTTAGAATTTATGGTAACTCAAGGGGACAGGAAGGAAGTCTAAAAACCAATTTTTTGTATCTCGTAATTAGTGAACGGCATCTTTATGAGTTTAGATCATATACTTCAAACTTGCTCAATCCAAAGCCTCAACATTTTCATTACAGTTGAGTTATTTCAACCCACACAGCGACTGTCTTTTTATTCTATCCGGAAATGTTTACCTTTTTTTGCTTACTTAATTCATGAATTTATGGAAATTATTGGCAAGTTTACGAGTCTTTTCCATTAAATTAATTATTTTGCAAAAATAAAAACTTACCTGATAATTGAGACATCCTCAAATTCTCCTCGAAGCACCAAAAAGACCACTGTTTACTGAAAATTTGTTATTGCTTGGTTAAAAACAGTATTTTTAATGTGAATAAATTTTATTTTCCTCTTTTTTTCTCAGCTGTCTTCGTTAAAAAAAAATGAGGAAAAATTCAGTGAAATTTTCACTTTCAACTAAATGGAAGGACGTGAAAAGAAATAAATATATATTTTTTTCTTTTCTCTACGTACGTCCTTGACGTAATATTTCGAATGCTACGCACAATGAGGCCAATCTACCCGAGAACATTGAAGAATTTCTGAACGAGAGAGAAAGTGAAAATCATTGGAAGGATGCGGATGGGAAGAAAAAATACTTTTTGTTCTTACCACCCATCGAAACATGATTGGAAGCTACGTAAAAACATGCTATGCTACGTATCTAGAATGTTTTTATGTAAACATACTACGGCAATCTAGAAAACAACATAAAAATGGAATAATACTGTCGGTGATAAGAACGATGAACGCAGTGCTTTTGGAAAATATTGATTATTTTTTTCGGCATTTGATTTCAGACATAAATGATGTCATGAGAAAAAGAGTCGGAGAGTATGTACACATACATACTGATAAGAGCAATCACTAATAAAAAATAATAAAAATAAGTGTATTTAATTGTGGTCGAGCCCAAAAAAAAGAAAAAGAAACTTATCTAAGCCATACGAGTATAACCTTGAGAACATCAATAATCGGAAATAAGTTGGGGATTTATTTCCTTTGAGAGTCTAAAGCGCATTTTTTTGATGGAAATATTCAAATTTTGGCTCATATGCTGTATAAGCAGGTAGGTGGTCAGCAACAAAATAAATCTTTCCGCACCTCAACAACTTTTTACATAGCACATGTCCAATACGAAAGTAAACTCGCACTTGACACTTTATAAATTGATAAGAATTACAAAAATAAATATTGAACTTAGCCGCCACCACTTAACAGACTCTTGAAGTGATTAGCACATCAGATTTGCAATTGTAAAAAAAATCAAGTAATCACGATTCCAATCACTTACGACTTACTGAATTCCAGCGAAGAAATTCTTTTCATTCAGTCACGACAGGCGATAAGTGAAAAATTAGGTAAATTGATAATGCAATTTATTATTTCTCTCTTTGAAGCAGAACGAAAGAGGAGTCAGTGACCTGATTACGTTGAAACAGGCTCACATTACAGCACTACATTCGAAATATTATATGCACATGCATTTATGCTACTCAATGAATAATAAATTATTAGAATCTATTTAACGCACACCCACCTTGCAGATATATTGCAGTATGTAGCTGATAAAGAAGTCACACGTTAGCGTGAAGATTCAATAATCAACAGTTTTATTTATTGTCGACTTGTGTATTTATTTACACTTAAAATTCTCTCTCTCTTTTGCTTTTATTTACTTTTTTTCTGAATGGACTTCTTATTCCTTATGTGAATTATTAGCACAAACTATATAATATTCCAGAAATGCACAAAACGGGTTTTGTCGTATGATTGTTGCATTCACAAAGTCAGAAATCAAATGTCGCGTTGCGAAGAAGAAAAGAAATATCAAAAAAAAAAGTCAATGAGTTGTTGCTAAAGTCACGAAAAAATCGCCAGACGAACGAAAAATATAAAAATAAAAAAATATCTTCCTTGTGGCGCGAATAAAGCAAGCGACAAACTTCTTTGATTAATTCTTTTACTTTTTTTTCTTTCTCCTTTTTTTCACAGAACGAATTTTAATTCACGCTAAGAGAGTTTTATTTTTACATCCACTAAGCACGAGAGCACACAAGCAACTAAATGTTGAGAACTGAACAGAAAAGTAAATAGCATGGCACAAAGTTTTCAGTGGCGTAGTAAACAAGTCATCAGAAACTTTTTTTTTCCTGTGAAATATTGTGAATGAGTTATGGCAAAAAAGAAATGTACGAAGACAATGTCATGAATAGTGTGTGATTATCACGTTTTAAATGTATGGAATCAGCAACAAAATTTACCTGGATGTTCTTTGCCGACCATTTAATATTCAATTCATATTTAAAACCAGCTGTACAAATGCAACACTCACAAAATTTTAGCCGGTTAAATTAGTATTTGTGAGTAAACTTATTTTTTTTTGAGAATGATATAAGTGCTGAAAGGCATAGGACGACTATCAGGGACAGACTAAATACTCTCACAATGAGTTCATTAGCATTTTTAATTCTCTCAATAATTTTTCCCAATCCTCTCATTTGCTCATTTTTTTTCATTTAAATAATCTTTTTTTAGTAAATAATGAAAAGTCGCACATGTGATACTGCTAAACGTGATTTTCACCAAAAAAGAAGTCAGTAGAACCATTAAGGAGGAGACAGTTTTTATATAATCTTCTGCATGACATAGACTTTGATGTTATTCCTACACGAAAGCAATGAAATTGAATTTTATTTTTTTCAGCACATGACAGTGTGTTCAAGGAACTCTTAACTGTAAGAAATTTCTCGATGAAACTTTTTTTTCCGAAGATGTACTTGAATTTTCATATTGGATAATGTGCTTGATCGATACATTCAAGCTTTCTGGGAATGCAATATCTCTATGTACTAAATAGATTGAAATAAGTTTTATTTTGCACGATTAATTCAGGTTTGAGCAACTAAATCAAGGCGTGTCAAGCATTGAATTTCAAGGATTATTCTAACTAATAAACTTACATACTAATGTCCTTACAATCGACAAAACAATTTTCAATATGAAGAAATAATGATGTAAATACTCAAAGTGTGACATAATCACATATTAATGTTAAGAATTGAGTAAATACTCACAAGGCTGGCAAAATTTCAAGAAACTGTGATAATAAGTCATTCTGAGGCATTGATTCTTAGACTGTGTTCTAGAATCCACAATCTATTGTACCATTTCCTGTGAACTAGCATAACCAGGAAGGGGTTCAAGGGGGTCCAGACCCCCTCTCGAAAATTTTTTGCATGGAGAATTTTGGACCCCCAAAAAATATTCTTGGTACACCACTGAGGTGACCTAACAACTACGTTTTGCTGCTCAGGTTAATAGCTCCAGAATACCTGAGATTTTGATGAATTTTAATAATATCAAATATTTAGACCTTTAATAGTTGCTGCTTCCACTAGATTGGAACCTTAAAGTTTCCTTCTGTGTTCTATTAGTAATTTGCATTCATAAATGTAGACTTATCAAAGACTCTTTTTCATGTTCTACGTATGGGGTCATTCGCTTATGACGTCCATGATTTAGGGGGAAGGGGGGGGGGGTCTGAGATTTGGTGACACTTTAAATTAAAGAAGTTTTTTTGAATTAAAATTTTGTGGGGGGGGTCTAAAAATCCTACTTTTTGATGGACGTCATAAGTGAATGACCCCTATTACATCCTTACATTTTGAACAATGTTGTGATGAGGTATAATGTCAAATTTTTAGACCCTATAAACCTTAAAGAACTAACATCCTATCTTTAATAATAATTTCTAGATTTCAAAAGGTGTTCAAGTCCTCACCTCCTCATCAGTTACATAATTTATTAATAGTCCCCATGGTAAGATAAAATTAAGACGCAAAGAACTCTAGTCACATTTTCCGACACTTATTGAAACAAAAAAAATTATTGTCAATTGGACAAGAAAGAAACAAGCAATAAAGCGTAGGTGTGAAGTCTACAGCATTTTTTTGCTTCAAACAACGAATAATTGAGGAACTTGTAGCTCATTCGATACTTTTTTTTACAAAGATCATGGGATGCCTTTGTGACAAGTCATGTTTGCGACTGTTTGACACCCGTTCAGACGTCATGCGACATGAAAATTATCAAGAACAGTGGTTTTTAGGTGTTATGATTATAAACTGTCATTAGTAAATTTTTTCCCTATCATTTAATGGGTTTTTTATGGCGTTTTGGTAAAAATCCATAAAATTACATTTTTTTGATATTAAAAACAATTCATGTCATAAAAATTATTGAATGTTATTTTTGTGGATTCTTGCATTTTTAAACGTTCAATTTCATCGACTATTACTTTTTTTTTCTATGACATGAAGTGTAAATAAACACCACATGTATAATACGAAAAACGAATAAAGAAGACATTTGCGAAGGATGGTTTTGAGAAAAATAAAATATTGGATATAAATAACTTAAATCCACCTACATAATATTACGTCGGAAAGGAATAATTGGAAGAAAATTATCTCATATACAAACAGTTGCGTAGCTGGGGAATTAGGTGGGGGTTAATCAAGGGTCGTGTTCATGGGGTGGGGTCAAATTTTGAAGAAATAATCTTGTCTTAATTACAATAAAAGTCGATAAATAATGAACACTCAATTGAATTTGAATTTTCAGACTACCCCTACCCCCTTCCCCCTCCCCTTCTGTAATAAATTCTTTAAAATATCGAAATACTAATTTTGATTAACGTCATTGGTAAATCACAGCTGTGGAATTTTATATTTTTACGAAAATTTTCCTTAATGCTCTTCACCTTGAAGAATTTTGGAGATTAAAATTATCTTACATCATGTTCATGTACAATGGAAAAAATATTAATCTAGGGCAGTGCTACTCACGTTGTTTTTATTAGAAATTGAAACTTTTAATAAAGTTAAGGTTGTGAAACTCGAGGAATTGTTGAATTAGTCACTTAGGAGTCATTCACTTATTACATTCGTTTGTTAGGGGGCAGAGGGGTCTGATATTTTGTAACAGGCTAAATTAAAGAATTTTTTTTAATTTGTAACGAGGGGTGGGGGATGGTGGGGTCTAAAATTACGTAACGTAATAAGTGAACGACCCCTTAATAAAAACTTGAAGATTCCTAGAATTAAATCATCATTACAGTCAAACACTGATTGCGCAACAAGTCTTTCACATTTTTTTCGGTTTTATAATTTTCAGGCACGACACGAGACTCCTAGTTACGAAAGTACTGATTCCTCAATTTTTCACCCGTCACTACTCTAGATCCTCTAGATTTATGAGTCGAACCTTTTCAAAAAGAAATAAAAATATTTGTGATCCTGTCAATCAAATGAAAATAGACATCCGATACCTTATCATTGTTCATCAAAATGAACTATTGATAAACATTATCTTTATCAACAAGCCGATAATCTTAAATAAGATACTTTGTGATTATTTATTAACACATCAGCATTATAAAAGCGCCGCAATTCTATGCCATCAAGAAAGACAAATTATGATAATATAAATCAAGTAAAATGAGTGGCTCTAAATCAAATTGGCGACGAAATGGGCAAAATGGAATATTATGCATATCAAACTGATTAGATTTAATAAAAATTTATCAACATAAAAAATGACTGAAGTGTGCTCTTTTAATAAAAAGGGTAACAAATTTATTGAAGCATCTTATTTGGTGCTTATTCATGCTTTAAATTTTAAACTACGCACTCAAATTAATCAAGACATTTCGGCTGAATATCAAATATACATGAAGTCATTGTATATATGAGGCACTGTCGAATTAATGTGTATTTAATACTAATACATAAGCGAGACAAGCCCCTCAAAGTCGCGCGTGACGTCATAATGATTTTGTTTTTCGTACATAGTCAAAAAATGAAGACAAGAAAGAGAGAATGTAGGTTTATCATATACTGCTGTGTGTAAAGATTCACATTGCTGATATTTTTTTATAAATAAAAGCGGTACACATACGTTTTAAAGTATATAATTCCTTTTTTACTTATTGCTAGCTGATTTACATACATTCTTTGCTGCCTTTTTTATTTAGGGGTCGTTCACTTATTACGTTCGCTTTTTAAGGAAGGAAGGGAGGTCTAGGCTAAAGTAAAATTTCAAAATTTGTAACAAGGACACCCCCTGTGTCTAAAAAGTTGCTGTTCTGCGTAACATAATAAGTGAACGAACCCTTAGTAGACAGTAAGTGTATTACAGCGAAGCAATTGTCAAGGTCAGACCAGAATTTCAATTACTGATACGTAGTAATACAATCGATGAATTTAATGTTAAAAATGTGTTTAATAATTTATCTGAGAAATGACAATGTGATGGGAAAAAGAGTAAACGAGGCCAAAAAACACGTGATGGTGGAGATAAGTATGACTTTTTTCCCAGAAAAAATATGACTTTCAATATTGCATTGATGGTTTCTTTTAAAATAAAATCCATGCTACTCATTTAAATGTTATAAGGGCGATTCTACGAATTAATTTTTCTACAAATTTATCTCCAAATTGATTTTTCTCTCTTTCTGTTACATTATTTATCATAAATTATATTTTAAATAGTAGATTTAAATGAGATCTACACATCTGACTCAGTTAAATGTACCAAAAGTTGTTAATTAAAGAATTATTTGCATTCTACGAAGAATTACTCTGTTTCACAAAAATTATTTTTCCTTAATCTCCAAAATGTTTTCATTAATTTCTTTTATTCGGTAAAGTTTCCATTCAAACAAAGTATACTGTATGATAGTTTGAGATAGAAGTTTCAATCTCCGTGAAAACTGTACTTGTAGCAGCCTTAATTAAGCTACAATTTTGATTCTACGAAAAAAATCGTAAGTGAAACAGAGTAATTTGGAGAGAATTCCAGAATAAATTACCAAATATGAAAACTTGAATTCATTATAAATTGAACTAGAATTGAATAATTCTAGTGTACATTACTCCATAATTCATTATTATCATAGAACTATAGGTTTTGCTTATTAGATTTTAAGAAAATAATGTGGAAATGCTAATAAAAAAATTTTGAAAAATTTTCATCATTGACACGGATTTTTTTGATGAAACTTATTCGTAGAATCGCCCATAACTTTTATTGAACAAAATAAATATGGGTTTTTCCTTATTATTGGATTACTGGAAATGCTTTTTTTTTGCAAATAATGATTCGATTATAACCAAAACCAAAGAAAGAAGTTATTATCTTTATAACATATATAATTCCAATCTATATTTTTTTTCTCAATCCAATGGAATTAAAAACAAATTAATTGCATTAAACACAACAAAGTATTATTTCAATTTTACGTTATTCGACGTACAGTATAATGTCATAGGTTTCATTACTTCTATGATACACATTTGTATATATTTATAGTCATGTTTTTATCATGATATCATATAAGCAGGCTAATTAACAACTAAAACTTCAAGTGGCGGTATGAATTTCCAAGTATGATGAGTATCATTACTTACTGTCGACATGCCTGAAGATGATGATTGCGTTTTACATTGAATATCAACTTTAAAGCGACCAGGAGTGAAGAAAATTGCAGAACATTGATGCGTAGCTACATCATTTTTACTCAGTGATGTGATAAATGTGCTAAGTAATGAAAAATAAATTAACATGCCTAATTTTAGAGCGTAAAGCGTTGATGACTTACTAATTTGGACCAGACATTGTAACGCGAGTTTCTAGTCGATAATTTGTAACACCATTTTGAAAGTCTTGATAGAATTGAGCTGTCAGAATTAGATTTTGGAGAGGAGCAGCTTGATTATTGCTAACATTTATTTCAATCATGATTTTCGTTCCTATTGATACGCTAAATTCATCGGACGGTGATACGGCCTTGTCATTTATTCTGACATCTATTTGCGACGAGAATAATGTACATCATTAAATATGAAAGGCTTGTTTTTACAAGATAAGTATGAAATTGATATTACCAAATTGTATGGGTGCTACAGTTACAAGATCTAACATCGTCGACGATAATGATATACCTCGTAGTGAAGCGATACCGCACGTCTCATTCGGTGATAGTTGCCATTTTAAATTCACTAAACTCGAAATATGTTCTGAGCATAATTTCTCCGGAAGATCGACATCCGATGAATTAAATGTTCCACTGTACACAATTCCGCATTCATCTGTTATGTAATAAAATAAATAAAAAAATAATAAGAAGAACATACACGTTTTAAAATATTTTGCATAATATTCTCATTTAGGTTGTTTTGACTGCTTAAATGTATGTGACAAAGAACCACATTAATTTATTTTTTCATGCATTTAAATATTCTCAAGCGATATTTACTGCATGATTGTGCCTTTGATGATAGACAAAACAATGTTTTATTCTGTGATTAATGCATTTAAGAGCGCAATCTTAAATTAATGTGATGCATTTCAAATAAGAAATGATACCTACTTGAATTTAAAAGCAGTTGTTGTTGTTGCTGATAGTCACTCAATATTTTGTCCAAAGGACATCGCTCGACTGGGACAGGAACACGACAACTCTCCTTTGGTTCAATGAGAATAGTCTTATTATTTGGATAATTTAAGGAAACTTCTTGAGTAGTTAAATTTGCAATATCTAGTACGAGATAGAATTGTGAAGAAACTTCAGCTGGTAGAACGTCCCAATTTGTAACTTGTAAGCTCGGTATGAGCTCAACGTTAAATAATAAAGCACAATGTCTGCAATGATTTTCGCTTAATGCTAAACCACCGCTATACTTAAAGATTAATTTAAATTCCAATTGTCTAGTCTGATTGCTTCCGTTCATTATGGCTCCTAAACTTAATGTAGCTAAAGAGGAATGTCCTGAATTTACTGTGGCACCTGATGCAGTCGTCGAGGATCGAAAACTCATATTATGCTCATTATTTCGTCGATGAATTGGCGAGCCAACACGAGAATGTGATAAAAGAGAATTTACACCGCTCAAAGACGACGGCAAGTCATTTTGGTGAGGATTTAATGAGCTACTAATTCCACCACTTGTTGTCGAAGCCACAATTGGCCCGACAAAATCAGCATCTCCATAAATTTTCACATCAAATGTAATTTTCTTGCCAGGTTCAATTGGCAACTGTTTGCGAATATCCTCGATGTCAAATGTAAATATTCTGTTTTGAAGTTTCTGATCAAAGCCAGAACTCAAATTTGCTTCAATACTCTCAATGGGAATATTGCTGGTATTTTCCAAAGTTACTTCACACGTTTGTGTTTCTCCATTGTATAATGTTAAACTTGCTGAATTTATGACTTCCTCGGCAGTTGAAAGGCAATTTAGGGATGATTGTTGTATTAATGTTGTTATATTCATTTTGGGAAGTGCTGGTATAACTTTTATCTTATAATTTACCGGAAAACATCTTGCAAACATGTGTTTTAGTCGACAATTTGATTTAACACCAAGTGTGTGTGTACTATATCCATTGATTTCTAATTCACCAATTTCTAAAGGAGTTCCAAACAGTGAAATTGTCATTGATGCATTTGGTGGTAACATAATGCTTTCAGGCAATGATTCAAACACTATTCCATCACTTAACAATCGCATGTCACTCACTTGCAGCTCAAATGGTAATGGATTTGAGAGTTTTATTGCTATTTCACTTTTCTCGTGCTGTACCCATAAAAAGCTTACTTCACGATCACGTTTTTTTGCATAGGCAGTTCGTCGATCGATTGATGAATTAAAATGAATTGGAGTGAAGAGGAAAGGTCCACTATCGACTTTATTGCTTTCAATCTTATGTGGACGTAAGCTTGCTGATAAATCCTTTAGCTCAAATGTCTCACAGAATGGCAAATCTGTAAGATTTGCAGGTGGAATAAAAGTCCCATTTTCGAGGAATAAGGGAACAGGACTTCCCTCACATTGTGAGCTTAAATTTTGTAATTGTAGTGCCATTTCTTTCTGCTCACTTGGTGCTAAATTTTTCCATTGTGTCTGCAGTAAGAATGTCATGTGACGTGTTGCCAATGCAGATTGACCTAATCGTCTCGATGCACCAATAAGCTGTTGTAGTAAATCAATTTGTAGACATGGCCATCCTTGATTAGTTTCAAGAACTTCTGTTGGTTCCAATGATAACTTATGACCTCGAAAACTATCCAACATTAATCTATAACTTGCAGCCCAATCAGGATTTGTATTATTTTGAGCAATATGCCTCCATGCAGCTAATCTTTGACAAAATGCAGCCTTCCTGTGATAACCAATTTGCTGATAAAGTTCAGTCAATGTCTCAAATCTCCTAACTTTTTCCAATTCATTCATGTTTAAATTGATGTACAAGACATTCTGAAGGAACATTGCAACATCAAGATTTTGGTTCTGTTCTATACAAATTCGTGCAGCCTTTAATGCTGCCTCTGTTTCAATTATCCCTGCCATACGATATTTACTATAATTAATGATGGCCTCTCGATATCGACTAGTAATTTCATCAGGCTGTAAGATGTTTGAAGGAATTAATATGTTTTGTGATCCATTGCTTGTCATTTTTTTCTCCGAATCATTTGAAGATGTTAAGCTATTTGTTGACGATGAATTCGAGACAGTTGATTCGGTGGAACCGCCTGAAGACGTTGATGATTCGTTGTTTTGATTGCTAGATTTATCCAAATTGATTTTCATGTCAAACTTTCGATGCTGCATAATTTGTCGACTTCCATCCGAAGCTCGATGAAGATTTTTCTGTGGCGACGACGATGAGTTTTGATTGAGAGCATTAAGATTTCCTTGCAGACTAATGTTTCTATGAAAATTTACAGAATGCCTTAAATGTGGATATAGAATCATAGCTGATGAAGCACAAACTCCTTCTTGAGCACCACCCAACCACAAAGAATCTCCAATTGAGCGGAGAGTTTCGCATGCAGCATGATAATAATTTAAACTTTCAGCTATTAATCCACATTGTAATGTCAAATCAGCAAGATTCTTTGTTACTCGTCCCATAATTCTCTTCTTATTGTTCCTACTTTCCATATCTAATCCAACAAAATCTTTCTTCTCAAATGGCGCTAGGAGTAAACTGACTTTATCAAATTTCTCCTTAGTCCTCTCAAGTCTTTTTGATTCCAATATCCAGAATAATGCATTAATAAAGTCAGTTATTCGAGATTCTAGATTAGGGCATGAGCTATTCTCAGTATAGAAGAATCCACGACTTTTAAATATTGTTGGCATCACCATATTGTTATCAATGAGAATTTTCTGTTCCTCATTTTCAAGTTTGAAGCCATTTAACGACGATTCGCTTGTGTATGAGTTATCAATAGATTTAGAATCATTATCTACATTATTACTTGATGCTGGAGCAAACAACAAAGCTCGCGAATCGTACAGAGTTGACGTATATTTGACTTTTAAACTCTCATGTACACGACACAGCTCATTTAATTCGCCTTGAGAATCAAAACGACCAACAGTAATAAGTCCTAAAAGTCTCCGATGAGTTTGAAAATCCCCCCAATCATTATTCTCCACAGCATGATCCCGTACATATCTCACAAAAATATCTCTCGTTTGTCCTGTCGAATCTATAAATTACACATAAAGGAATTTTAAATTGTTTCGAATAAAATAGGATAAAAAATACCTTTTATTTTTACATTGTCTATTTTCTGTATCCTCTCGAAGATCTTTTGCAATGTCCGTGGCTTATTTGGCTAAAATAAATAAGGCATAAATATTAATAAACTTTCTACAGTGACTTGTCAGAAATTAATATCACCCCAATTCCTCTGATAAGAATTAACAATCTCGCATGGTCTGTGCTTAACTGATCATAGTCTGGAAAATTCATTGTAAAATTGTCTCCAGAGCCTGCATTTAAAGCACACAATGAGCTACGCATAGTTCAACTAATCTATTTTGGCTTATTTTTCAGGAATCCAGAAAGAAAGTTTTACGTATATTAGATTTTTGCATGAATTTCGTGCGATTTTAAGCTATTGGCAAATAAAAAGTATTACTTTAAAAGCCAGTTAAATAGTTTCACACAATAACTATATTTTTAATATTCTCAACATCTTCAAAATTGCTTAATTAATGATTTTTCTTAAAAAAATTATTTTTCGATTTTTTTCTCAGCGGGAACTGTGACTTTCAAAAAAACATTGGGAATATAACTTCTTGTTTTCTATTGATATCTTCATTATATCCTATCATTTCTCTTTGAATTAGCTACTATTTATACATACTTATGTCTTAATTGATGTATTTCCTTCAGAATAATTGAAATAAGGCAGATTAAAATATACTCTAATTTTAACGACTTTTGAAAATTCAAAATTGAGCTCGTTTTAACGCAATAGCAAAAAAATCAAACAAAAGTGCAAGATTACTTTGGTTTAACAAAAATATAGAATAAATTGATATTTAATCAGCTTTATCCAGTGAATAGAAGCAATATGAGACTATAACAGTGACTTTTACTAATATAATATAAGCGGTCATGACAAAATAAATTATGGAGAGAAAAGTACGTTATTATTTTGCGCTAAAACACAGATTCAAACTTGTGTGTTTAATAAATAAAAATTTTAAAAAATGAATTAATTCTATTTCTATGTGATTTTAATAACAAGTTAATTAAATAAAGTGGTCCAAAATGAACGAGAGTTCATTATTTCAAGGAATAACGGTATTCATTAGCGGAGATCCAGATAAAAAGGTGAATATAGCTTAATTTTTTCACATGACGCTTATCAATCCAATCATGAACTTTAATCGGTGATATTTTGATAGTTAATCACTAGCTGTCGATACAGTTAGCTGATCTATGAGAGAAACATTGCAATTTAATGTATTTTGAAATATTTTTGTAGGTACTGGATCTCTTTAAAAATGGAAAAGGACAAATATCGAAGTTTACAATGGAGAAAACCAATTATATACTGTGTGGCAAGAATTACGACGAGTCACAACTGCAAGAAGCTGTTGATTTATATGAGATTCCAGGCATTACAGAACAGTGGATTATAAATAGTGTTCGAATGAATAAATTAGCATCCGTAAAGGCTTATTCTCCAAAAAATCAATCAAAGCTTTTTTATGGATTTATCTTTACCATGACACAAGTTGATCAACCTGATAGATTAAAGTTATATGCAATGATAACGTTTAATGGCGGAACCGTTCAAAAGGAATTGGATAATAAAGTAACGCATTTGATATCAGGAGGAGCACAATCAGTTGCATTAAAACTAGCTGGACTAACGAAGAAAATGACAATAATCACTCCAGATTGGGTTTTGGAATGTCTAAAGCAGGAAAGGCTTATTGATGCAGAAATGTATCATCCAAGTCTACTAATTTCCCCTGTTAAGCAACAGAAAATTATTATGCCAACAGGAGATATGAAGTCATCGTCAATAATGCGTAATCAATTACAACAGAATGTTAGAGCTCCTCGTCCAATGGTAGTTCAAATGCAGCATACTCCACAACAAATTAATGAAATTATTCAGAGTCAAATTCAACAACAACAGTTACAGGAACAAGCTAAATTAAGAGCCCAACAAGCTGCACAAGCAGCTGTAAATCAACAAAGTGGACAATCTACGATAACTAATAACCAGAATAGTGGCAATACAGAAAGTTCTAATACACAAACAGCTTCTATTCTTCAAGTTAATCAGATTCAAAAAATTAATACAAATCAAGCTCAACAGCAGCAACAACAAGCAGTCACAACTAGTGCCCAAATGACTACAGGACCAAACGTGTGCATTATTCAGCCTAATCAAAATGCTCAAAATATCCAGCAGAATCAACAGCCATCACAAATGAATGTAAATATCCAGCAACAAACAAATCAGGGAGCCACAACGATTCAACAGCAACAAAGACAAATGGCTTTACAGCAACAATTGGAAGCGAATGCAAGGAATCAAAAGATACAGTTAATATCCCAACAATTGCAACAAGCTACACAAAATCAAATTATTCAGCAGCAGCAGCAACAACAACAAATGAAACAATTTCAGACTAATCAAATCATAACGACAAATAATCCGACTCAAACTATTCAAGTTCAGCAACAACAAACAACCCAACAACCTCAGCAACAAATTGTAATTAACAATCAACAGCAATTCATCACTTCAGTTCAACAAAATCAAGGAAATATCGTTCAGCAACAAAGTCAAGTTAATACGAATCTTGTTCAACAGAATCAAATGATTAATGCTAATCAGCCACAAATACAGCAAAATCAATCGAATCAGCAATTTGGGAATCAAACGATGAAACAAATTTTAACGACTAATCAGTCCCAAAACCAACAATTTATAATAAATCAGACTAATAATCAAAATATCAAGACAATAACGAGTACAACACAACAAATTGGTCAAAATCAGCAAACGGTTGCAGGATCGAGTGGAGGAAATTACATACAAATTATCCAACAAGGACAACCAGGAATCATTCAGATTCAACAGCATTCAGATGGAAATCAAATTCATCAAAAGAACATCCAACAAACACAGCAAATTTCTCAGCAGCAAAACGTCAGCCAGCCTCAACAGATTCAAGTCAGTCAACAAATCCAAACAGCACCAAATGCTTCTAATATGTCAACTGCAATCACACAGAATATTGGTGGAAATATTCAACAACAAATTCCTTCATCACCACAACAAACTATACATCCGCAGCAGTCCCAACAAACTCAGCAGACAGGAATCATACAGAATCAAGGTGGACGTCAGAATATTGTAATAATTAATCAGCTGCAAAATCCACAGAATGTCAATCAAATGACATTACAAAATCAGAGATTCCAATCGCCACAAGGTCAGTTCCAAAAGACACAGATTGGTACACAGCAAATAATTCAACAAAAGTTATTAACAACAAATGATGGAAATATCGTACAACAACATCATCAAAGTGGTCAGCCACAACAAATAATTCAAGTCCATCAGACGACAATTTCTGGAGGACAAATTCAGCAACAAAATGTTGAGGGAATCATTATGGATCAAAAGATACACAATGTTCAGACTCCTCAACAAACAACACAGCAATTAACACAAGCTCAGGCAGTCCAGCAAATTGCGCAACAGCTTCAAAGTGCTGAAATTTTATCACAACAGCCATCTCAGCAACAAACGCAAATGCCACAAATTCAACAAACTAGTACGCAAATGAACATAATTCCAAATCAAACTGGAACACATCAAGTCGTACAGTCTGTAACACCGGGAAATCCACAAGGTGGACAAATCTCACAGACTCAAAGATGGATTCCTCAAAGTCCTACGCAGCCACAAACTCCTCAAACACCGCAAACGCCTACACCTCAATCGCCCATTGTTCAGCATATAATTACGACAAATCAACAAGGAGCACCAGGACAACAATTTATTCGTGCAACAGGACAGAGACTTGGTCCAATTTATCTTGATGCTCAATCCTCAATTCAATTTCAACGAATGGATCAAGCACAACGTCAAGAATATTTAGAACAATTGCATAACAAGCAACAACAGCAGCAACGAGAAGGCGTAATGTTTCAGCAGAGACCAACAGCTCCAAATGCAGTTAGTGGACCTAGACATATCGTAATTCGATCTCAAGTTCCTCCAGGATTAACTACACAACAACAAATTCAATGGATAAGTAGTCAACGACGTCCAATATTAATACGACAACCAAATCAAGTTGGAATGACACAGATCAATCAGCCAGTTCCAAATCAAATTCATAATGTGGCTCAAATTGATCCTAATGCAACTCCACAGCAACAACAATTACAAAGACAACATTTTCAGCGTTTACAACAAATGCAGCAGACACAAAAAATGCCAGGAACCGTTCAAACACCAGTTTCTCCAAGAGGAGGTCCAGTTTTCCCAAATACAGAACAAACTGGAACTGGATTAATGGAAGGAATTCCTCAGCAAATAACGCAACAAATTACACCGACAGATGTGAATGGTGTTTCAAGCAATAAAACTAAAACTGCCTTAGCAAACATGCTTAGTAATCGATTAGGTGGAAATAATGGAAATATTCCAATTCCAGTTGAACAAACTGTCGTTGATCAATCAGCATCTGGTACGCTAAGAATGATGACAGCTCAACATGCATTAAATGTTCAAGGAATAACTCCAGTTGTTCGAAATCCACAAGAATTGATAGTTTTACAACAGCAGCAACAACAAATTCCACCACAAATTTCTGCTGGACAGAATATCGTTCAGACACATCCAAACTTGCAGCAGAGAAGGACTTTGGGAAATATTACAAATTCTCAAAGTGGTGTCGTTCCTACATCGCCAGTTATTGGAAATCAAATGCAGACAGGAACACAAGTTATTATGCCTCCATCTCCAAGTACGAACATCAAACAGCCACCATTTAGTCCAGGACGCGCGCCACCACCTCAAATTGTTAATCGTCCTCAGTTCTATGGACATAATCCAAATTTAAAGCTTCCTCCAGAGCTATGCTTGCTCGGTTGTCATTTCCTTATTGTTGAATACGATGAGACAAATGCTGAGGATTTAGATGATTGGACAAAGTCAATCAAGTTTCATGGAGGTGAAATTGAGGCATGCTACAATCTAAAAGTCACTCATGTTCTATCCAGAACTCAAAAACATGGAATTGTAATGCAAGCCATAAGGGATAATAAGCGATGTGTTACTGCTTATTGGCTAAACGATATTATTTTAAAGAAGCAAGTTATTCCTCCATGGCAAGCAATACATCTACCGTCTTCAGCAGTTTTTGGGTCGTTAAAACCAGGAATGAAGCATATAATAACAATAATGAGTTTTGAGAATGATGAACGTGAGAGGGTCAAACGGATGATTGAGGAAAGTGGTGCAAAGCTAACGACTTATTTGAATCGTCAGAATACAGTCATGGTCTGTAAACGACTCGATCAAACAAACAAAAAGTATTTGCATGCTAAGGAATTCAATATCCCAATGGTCAATGTTGTGTGGCTTAGTGATCTCTTGCTAGGAAATACAAGTTTGATTTCTCAATATGAATCCCCAAAATATCAGCAATACAATCTTCCACAGCCATTAAGAATCGACCATTCAATAGTTCCTCAACTAATGAGTAAGTGTACATTTATTTGATAATAAATTTATAACTTTATTTTAAACCAGGGGAAAACAGCTCCACGGAAAAAGTTTTGCAAAATTTCCACTTTTTAGCGCATTTTTACAATTTTACATTTTTTTCCTTTTTCTGTGGAGCTGTTTTCCCCCTGTTTTAAACAATTCAATTTATCTTCCATAGATGCATGGAAAGCACCAATCAACTTGACACAAGAAGCTCATGAGAAATTAAAGAGAAGTCAAATGGAACCGCCTATGAAAAAGGCTAAAAAGATGAGGACAATTCCTTTACTGGAAGTTATTCCTGATGAAATTTATTGCATTCGACAGCCTGATTCAAATGAAATTCCAATTGTTATGTTTTCACATGTAGATAATATTGAAGGACTAACGCGTGCTGTAATGTGAGTTTAGTCTCTTGCCTACATTCAATCCATAAATTAATGTAAATGTTTTTCTCAGGATCTTGGGTGGAAGGATCACACAGGACAACAATGAAATGACGCATCTTGTCATGACAAAACCTAATCGAACAATGAAGTTCCTCTATGCATTATGTACTGCAAAATATATCGTTAGTTCATCCTGGTTAGAGGATAGTGCAAAGGCTGGTTGTTTCCAAACAGAAGACAATTATTGGATTAGAGATTTAAGCGAAATGAACTATAAGTGTGACGTACTGGCAGTGATCAAGTCACCGATCAGAAACAGGCTGTTTGAAAATCGTGTATTTTATATAACACCGAATGTCAAGCCAGCACCAAGCTACTTGAGATGGCTGATAGAGAGGAGCGGTGGAAAATGGGAACATAATCGACGATCAGTCATGAAAATTCATGAATTAAATCAACAAAGTCCCAATAGTTATATTGTTGTGAGTTGTCCTGAAGATTTAACTCTGTTAGGATTCAAGCATTACGTCTGTTATGTTTGCACCAGTGAATTCATTCTGCAGTCAATAATGACACAAACAATGGATTTTCTAAAATCAGAACTACAACTGTCACGTTAGTCTTATTATGTTTTTTTTATTTAATTAACTTTTTAAATCCCATACAAAAATTGTAACATTATTAAGGTTTAAAGAAATGTTGCCTTATAATTTTTATCATCATACTGAGAACAGGAAAAAAGCATTAACTTTTCTACTAACACAACTTATTATATCTCTTTATTTATGCAAGAAAAATATTATAGAAAAATAAAATGTTTTTTAAAAAGTAATAATAGTAATAATATAAGAGAAAATTATTTTACTTAGTTCCAGTTAATTCACTAATATTTTGGCATTTGTGAATATCTTGGTGGTGTGTTCCAAACAGCACTCGAATTACGAATTAGCTTTCTTGCATCAATTGTTGGGAAGATTTCCTTCAAGTTGACATTAATTGGATGTGACGAAAATAGTTTATCCAACACATTGGAATTTGCGTATGACTGAACAAAAATTTGTTTCGATCGTACTTGCTTTTTACTCCAGACTGGTGGCTCTGGACGTTTCTTTGATGGATGTGACTCGTCATCCGTAGAGTCGTCAGTGCAGAGCATTTCAAATGAATATGTGTTCTTATCCACTTTCTTCTTTTGCGACAAGGTCTTCTCCAAAATAATTTGCTTTTGCATTTTAATGTACAGGCTGTCATCCTTGCTGGCTGATTGTGGTTCCTTTGGTACAGCAAAATCATCCTTTCGTGCCTTCTCTTCAGCATATTTCTTTTCTTGATTCTCCTTAATCATTTTCTTTTTATGTGCTTCCATTCGTTTAGCATCTTCCTTTTCCTGCATAATTTTTCGGAACTTTTCTTCACGCTCACGCTGTTGCTGTAATGTCTGCTCACGCTTTTGTTTCTCAATAGCTTCACGCTGTAACTGAACTTGCCTCTGTTTTTCTTCTCGCTGTTTCCTTTTCTCCTCCAGCTGATTGAAGGATGGTGTTTGAACTTTACGAAGGTCTTCATTCGAGTCCTGTGACAATGATGTATACTTTTTAGCTGTTATCTTTTTATTGCTTGATAACGATGTTGTCGAGGATGATCCACTGCCAGAAATTGCAGCAATATACTTTTGCTTTGCATTGTTTAATGGAGTATTTTTGGCACCATAAAGAGCAATCTTTGAGGGCGTTCCGGACTTTAATGTGCTCTATTGAATCAAAGATAATTAATTAATTAATTTAAAAGGTAAAAACTTGAAATATTTAACGTTATTCTTACATATTTTGAGCCAGTGGCTTTAGACTTGTCGGGAGTTGTTGCTCCGTGTTTTTCAAAGGCCTGGACTTTTTGCTTTACTGGACTTGATAAATAAGGACTGCAAGGAAGCAAAAAAAAATAATTAAAATGTGTGTCCAAAAAGAAGCATGTCATACATACTTAAATACTTCATTCTTAGTCTTCAATTTAAGCGGCAGTTGTGGATGATGATCAACTTTATTTTTTTCCTTGATCTGTGCAAGTGGAGTCTCCATTGACGTGTCTTCGTCATTGTCTTCAGTCATTAAGCTATCGTACACATTCTTATTGTATGTTTCATTGACATTATTTGCAAGTGTGACTGTTTCATTAACAGGCAAATTTGTATTGATTGTAACTGTCTCGTTCATGGGAAAATTTTGTTCCTTTTCAGCAGCTTGAATTGGCGGGATATTCTCGTCATTTTGAGGAGATGCCATTTCAACATTCGAAGGTGTAGCCGTTTCCTGGACATTTTCTATGCTTAATTTTTCGAGTTTAATTAATATAGGCAATGGATACTTCTTTTTACAACCTTTCTTGCTAGCAGTTGTAGTATCGTTGATTTTTTGTGTGTGATCATGCAAAACACTTTCAGAAATGCTCCTTTTTATTTGATTGTCCTCCTCATTATCAGCCGGTTTTTGAAGCTCTTTTGATGAAATAGTCTTACCAATCGACGGCTTTTCCTTCTTGATTTTTGATCGAGTTATACGCATTGGCAGCGGTAGATCTGGAGACACCTCTTGACTTGATTGCTTCTGTGGTTTCTTCTTTTTGCCCGGAATTGGTGGCGGTGGCATTTTGTCAGCACTATCATCAGTTATGTCTATTTCAACTGGTTTTGTTGATGGAATAATTTCGACAGACATGCTTCGTTTGATTTCTCTACCTGCTGTCAAATCAGGCTCACTTCCCATTTGAATACCCTCATCCATAGAAACACGATCGGCGAGAAGATTTGGCTGAGCATTCTCTTTCAAGGAATCTCGAGTCTTCTTGCTTGCAACACTTACTCTTTCAGATTTAACAAAAACAGCGACATTATTATCATTTCGTAACTTGACATTTGTTGAAACTTCTTTCTGTAAAATGATACATATTATATATGAGTTTAACTGACAAATTTATGAATTAAAATATAGCGTATCATACCAAATTTTTGCTTGCATTAGTTTTTGCTGTACGAATGGGTCTCAAGCTTTCTCGTTGAGGCGATGTTTGCTGTAAAGGCACTACTGGATCAATAATATTGCGAATTGCTGGAACTGGTGGTGTTGCTGGATGTATTTCTTCCGATCTTTCCAAGTTATTTTCATCACTTTCACTAATGATTCGCATGAAGCGTTTTTGTGGCTTTGGATTAATTACATGCTTCTTTTGGAGAATTTCCTTTGCCTTAAGCACATAGTTGTTAGTTCTTGATTCAAGTTCCTGCATAAAGCATAAAAAACAAGCAATTTCATAACAATTTTAGCGCTACAAACATTATAATTTACTTACTTTTATAAGATCATCTGTTTTCAATACACACTGCTCAATATTATGGATTCTAGAACTTAGCCGTGACTTCAAATCGTCCATTCTGAATAAGTTTAAGGTATTTAATTAATTTAAAACAATAGTTTACTACGATTTTTTGAAAACACTTTACAGTTCCACGAAAAATTCAAAAAAATAAACGGTTTTTACAAGGGGAAAACCAAAGTTACAGAAACTTTTTTAAATTTCGAAAAAACCGTTAAAATGTGTCTGATTATTGATTGTTTTAATCCTTTTATAGTTAATTCAATGTTAATTAATGCATATGAATGCACTGAAATTGTCAGAAAACTTGATTGTATATGATTTCGAAAAATTCGATATATTCTCTGGATCTTTCTTTGGACGTCATTAACTAAATAACCCCGTACCTCTGATCGGCTTATTATTATTGCAAAAACATTAATTAAGTCTTATTTAACAACACAATTCGCAAGAACAATGGCATCAAACGATATTATAGTGGAAGAAAAGCAGGAAGAAGCTGAACCAATCATGATTTTGGACGTAAATCAAGAAGAATTGGGTAAAAACATGAACATATTGCACAAAAAAAATCAAAAGTTAATTATAATTACTTTTTATGAGCTGAAGTGGCTCGGTGGCGTAGTGGTTTAGTTCTTCAGGACCTAATTATTACACACCGAACCCTCACTTGTGGCTTGGCGAACCCTCACTCGTTAAACAATCATAAGCCGCGAATCGCCCTAGCGCAGCTCTGGATCACAATTGATCTGAATAGCTAAAGGTTTTTTTTAATTATAATTATCTATGATAGATCTAAATCACGGTCGTGTCGGAAAAATTGAGAATCTTGAACCGTTGGTCCAATTAAAACGGCTATACCTTCGTTGGAATCTAATTAAAAAAATTGAAAATTTGGACAGCCTCTCAACATTAGAGGAACTGGAACTTTATGATAATCAAATTACTAAAATCGAAAACCTGGAATCGCTCTCCAACCTTATGTAAGTTATACATAGAAAGTTGCATTAATACTAAGCAGCCTGTTATAAACGCTTACTTACTGCTTTCAGAATGTTGGACATAAGTTTTAATCGATTGACGAAAATTGAGAACCTGGATGCTCTGTCAAGCTTACAAAAGCTGTTTTTAGTGTCCAATAAAATACCAGCTATTGAAAACCTTCAAAGTCTCTCCAATTTGACTATGCTGGAATTAGGCGATAACAGGATCCGCGTAAGTCTGCAACTCAATAATCTATTAATAGACAATAGCAAGTAATTAATTAATTCAATCTTACAGGAAATCAATAATCTTGACTGCCTTCCAAATTTGACGCATTTGTTCTTGGGGAAAAATAAAATAACAAAGATCCAGAACCTTGACAAGCTGACGAAACTAGAATGTATGAGCTTGCAATGTAATCGAATAGTTAAAATAGAGAACTTAGACAAGCTTGTTAATTTAAAGGAGCTATATTTGTCTGAGAACGGAATTGAAATTATAGAAAATCTTGATAATAACAAGAACATTGATACATTGGACTTGGCACAGAACCGTATTAAAATCATTGAAAATGTAAGCCATATGAAGGAACTGCAAGAGTTTTGGATCAATAATAATCAAATAAGTACTTGGAAATGCATTGATCAACTGAAGGAAAATCCAAAGATTGAAACTGTCTATTTGGAGAAAAATCCAATTGCAGCAGATGTCCAATATCGCAAAAAGATTATGCTGTCTATTCCGTGGATTAAAAAAATTGATGCTACCTTATGTCATTAATTCAAAAAGTTTAAATAAATGCAAACTCAATTTTGTTTCCTTAACTTAATTTTTATTTTAAACATTTTTTTCAAATCGACATTTTATGATGAACATTTGTTTACTTGATATATAGGCCGATAATAATGTGTATAAAAAAAATTAATAATAATATGAAGAAATATATATGATGCAGAAAGCATGAAGGAACACAAATTCCCTCACCATGACCAAATCATAAAATGTTTGTCTCTAAGATATATATTAAAAGTTATATAGATTTAATAAACGGGACATCAGAATAAATGAAATAGTCGCTAGTTTACTCCTTGTTTTCGTCATCAACCTTTGCAGCCTTCTTCTTCTTACCAGCAGCTACCTTTTTGGGCTTTTTAACTTCGTCCTTCTTCTTTCCCTTGCCTCGAGCAACTTTTTCAACAGCTTCTGCTTCCTCAGGCTCAACATTCTCATCTACTTCTGACACATCATTCACAGATTCTTCAGCCTTAGCATCAGTTTCGGACTCGACAGACTTGGCTTTCTTTGGTTTTGCCTTAGCTTTTGGCTTTTCAGCTTCTTTCTTGGTCTTTTTCTTTGGAACCGGTGCTTCATCTTCCATTTTCTTTCCACGCTTAGTACCTGCGGTTGCCTTCTTCTTAGATTTAGTGACTGATTGTTCCTTTTCAGCTTCAGCTGGACTTGCCTTTGTCGACTTCTTCTTCTTTTTAATTGTTGTTGCAACAACAGCAGACGGCAATTTTACAGTCTTTGAAACAGGTTTCTTAACCTTTGGACTTGATGCACTTTTTGATCCCTTTTCCTTTGAAGTTGTCTTATCCTTTGAAGTTGATGACTTTTCCTTTGAAGTTGATGTCTTATCACTGCTAGCTGACTTTTTCAAAGCTTTCTTGTTCTTCTTCTTGAGTTCTGGAGCAATTTTGAAGTATCCTGGATGTTATAAATGAAAGAAAATTTAGGTTAAGAAAGCACATTTTTTCTCAATCAATTTTTTTACTACCTCGAATTCCTTTTGTTTCATCATTATTCGTCAAATCGCCTTTTTCAAGGGCAGAAAGGATGAATTTCTTGACCAATTTGCCATAACGTGTCATATCAATCTCTGGATTCTGTGTAGTTATGTAATTACGAATCTTCATAATTGATGAGCCTTTCTTTTCATTCAATGTTTCAATGGCTTCCATCACCATTTTTCCCGTTTTTGAATATTGTGTCATCTTACTTCCTGTTTTTGGTGCAGCAGCTGCTGTCTCTACTTGTTCTACAGCCATTTTATTAGTTTAAATGCAGTTAATTAACTTTAATGTGATTTTTTTTATTAATTTGATCTTAACAGTCTGGCATTCAAATGTCTACTGAGTTTCCGCGTGTTTTACAAGGGTCTCAACTATGAATTTTTCAAATTTCACGCAGTTTTTCCCCCTAATTTTTGAAATTCAAATATCCGTTTTAAATTCAAATTTTTGACCGTTAAACTATTACAGTCCTGAAAAAGAGATGATTAATAAAATTAAAATAGAAATACTATTATCCATTAAGTTTTGAACTTTTTTTGGTTTTTTGCTTTATTTTTTTCTCATTTTTTCATATATATAAATTATTTTTCATTTATCCTTAAAAGATGATTTCTATTATCTATTTACAATTTATACACTTAAATGAATTAAATTCTTTTTTTAGATTAATCTAAAACGCATCCTGTGTGATGAATCAATTGTATCATGTATGGTTAAAAAGAAACTCATAGATTCACGATATTTTTTTTAAGTCATTTGACTGTCAATTAGATACTAAATCAATTAAATTGTGTCCTTTTTATAGAAGCAAATGTTGAGAATCTATCTGTTTAAATAATATTAAATAAAATAGAATGCAAACACTATTGAATCATCATCTCATTTTACTTATTATTCAGCTAATTTACAATAATTTTTAATTCTTTGTTCACTTTTTTCAGTTTTTCAGTTTCTTTTCATAATTTTCTTATTAATTATAGTTTTTTTTTCTTAATAATTGGCGTTAGTTATTATGTAGTTAAGAAATGAGGCTTTTTTATTTGAAAACCAAAAAAATAAAATAAAAAAATTTTAACTTCAAACTTTGACTACTTAAACTTAACATTTACTGACTTTTTTACCACGATATACGGTAGGGAATATCTGAATATTTAATGTATTTTTTTTATAAAAAAAAAAGTTACGAACAAAATACGTACAAATAAAGAGAAAAGGATACAAATCAGTAGTTATTTCAATTTGATGATTCAAGTATTTGTGTTAAGTCCATATTAACTAAAAACGCATATTTTTTTCTATTTCCTATATTTTTTTTTACTTTCGGAAACTGCTTCATTGAGGTATTAAAAATTTTCTTCAAGTTTTTCTCTTACTCTTTGATTTGGTAAAAAATAAAATGATATAAAAATTATTAATAATGTGTGTGGCAAGGTACCTATCTTAAAAATTCTGTTTTTATAAACAATACATGTGTGCATGAATGGTGACAAAATTTTGGTCTTTATGTTTTAATGATTTTTTCTTCTTCTTTATAACATTCAAATAGTAAGCTAGACAAATCAATACAGATTGGCTGTTGTTCCCCAAATTTAACGCGCGGTCTATCTAATTTTTATTTTCTTGAATAAGTCACCACTTCTGTCAAGCAACATGACATTTTTGAGAGTCACACGTAAATTAGGATTTAAGCATTAATATTGAGTCAGGGGGACAACACTTTACACCAAAAATTTCAAATTTTAAAAAGCTTTCAAATTATAAAAAATTTCAAATTCAAAAAATTTTAAAAAATTTCAAATTCAAATTCAAATTTTAAGAAATTTCAAATTCAAATTTTAAAAAACTTCAAATTCAAATTTTAAAAAAATTCAAATTTTAAAAAATTTCAAATTCTAAAAATTCAAATTTTAAAAAATTTCAAATTCTAAAAATTCAAATTTTAAAAAACTTCAAATTCAAATTTTAAAAAAATTCAAATTCTAAAAAATTCAAATTTTAAAAAATTTCAAATTCTAAAAATTCAAATTTTAAAAAATTTCAAATTCCAAAAATTCAAATTTTAAAAAATTTCAAATTCTAAAAACTTTCAAACTTTAAAAAAAATTAAATTCTAAAAACCTTCAACTCTATAAAAATAGAATTTGAATTTTTTAAAATTTGAAAGTTTTTAAAATTTGAATTTTTTTAGAATTTTAAAATTTGAAACTTTTCAAAATTTGAAATTTTTAAAAATTTATAACTTTTGGTGTAAAATCGCTATAAAATTTATTATACAGACAGTTATTTTCCCCCTGTATTGAGTGGAATTTCTTTAATTAATCCAATCAGCAGGTTCACTTCATCATAATAATAGCTGATTTTATGTACCATAAAAGCTCTCACGTGTGATTCTCAAAAATGATGCTGCTTTAAGCAACCTGAAGACATTATTCAAGGTATTTTTTTATCTCCTTTTTATTATGTAGACTTGATTGCAGATCAAATTTCTTATTCCTTCTTGAGTATATCAAGTATTTTGTGAAATAACAGGTAATAATATCGATGATAATGTTGCACATCAAATGATAAGAAGGAGGATTTATATTTTCATTTCACTTCTTGTTTCCATTTAGTTATTATTTTTTAATGATAAATCTAGGTAAGTAGGATTTGATTTCTTCTTGTTGACACCATTTGTCACTTTAATGAACATATAATAGTTATGTATTAAATCACTTTTTTTAGTTATTAAACCACTCGAAAGTCTCATTATTGTTTTGATTGAATTATAAAACTTATTGACTCATAAATTTTTGATTAAAGTAGAATTTTAAAAAACAAAAAATTATCTAATATCATTGAAAATCAAATTTTTAGACGCGTACTTGATTTCTACGAAAATTTGGAAATTCATAATTAGATGTGTTCATATTGAAGATGTTTCAATTTTTAACGGAAAATTCAAAAAAAGATTCAAATTTTTTGAAAAAAGATGCGAAATTTTTGAAAAAAGATGCAAAACGAAATTTGTAACGGATTTTTTTTATTAAATTTGTCGAATTTTGTTTTTCAAAATTCCTTACTTTTAAATTAGTTTTGTTAGAACTGAAGTATTTTAAAACGCTTTACTGTTCATTAATATAACTGAATTAAATTAAATCAATCTAGATTTTTTGATATTTGAATGAAAATTTTAAAGATTCAATTTTTTACTAATTTGTATTAGTATGTAAAATTCTGTAATGAACACATCCTATATATCTTGCAAAAGGGTATGTCATGACATCATTAAAATTTCGACTATCAATGACTACTCTTTTAAAATTTAATGCAGAACTTTTATTATTTTGAAATTTTTCAAAAGAAAATTTAGAAATTAAAAAAAAATTTAAATGTGATTAAAAGCCTCAGAAACATAATGAAGAAATCAAATAATTTACTGCGTAAGAAATCAATCGGTATGAACATGTCAGTAGAGTTGTGAAATGCCTTTGTAATGCTAATTAAATTTCTATTAAAATCTTTCACATTTTTTTTTTAATTTTTGAAATTTTTCGACAAGATTTTTTCTTGAAAGCATTTAATATTTTTTTTGGGAATTTTTTTGTATTTTCAACAGCTTGTGTAGTAACATCGAGACTATAATTTTTTTCTTCTATTTTTTTTACATTTTTTTGTCTTAAAAATGCACTTTAAACAACAATAAATTACAAATGCTTTGCAGCGATTGAAGAAAGGGAGTGTGAAGTATGTTTTAAGTTATTTGCTCATCATTTATTGCTAAAAGACAAAAGCTGTTTAGTCATGCCTTTAGATATATGAAAAGAAATGGATATTAATGTAAATCAAACTATCTTATTGCTCGTTGTACACATGCGAAATATTCTTGAATTTTTTTTGTCGGTGTCGTTCACAAATTTACAAAAGGTTTTCAAGACCCTACCCCCTGTCACAGACCCCTCACCCCCCTTGAACGTCAATTTAGTGAACGACTCCTTCTTTCTTTTTTGTTTTTAATGTTAAGAAGAGAAATGAAGCGATAAAGGTATGTAAAAATTAGTCAATTAATTTCTTTTTTGCAAAAATTCTAATTAAATTAACCATTTCCCAATCCTATCACAGACTTCTATATGCAACATTTAAACGCCGCTGCATTAAGGGAATTAATTTATTAATCATTATTTTTATTATTAGTTTTTTTTCTTTTGATAATGAATTTTTTATAATATTATTTCCCAAAAATTTAATATGCGCCATGAATTTCATTTTTTACATGCATAAAACGTTTCCATAAAATTTTATAAAATTGTGGGATATGCGAAAAATTTATTCATTTTTCCATTTTCTTTCTTAATCATCATCAATATCGTCTTCCGTATAATAATTATTTACTTTAATATGATTTATTATCTTGTTTTATTTATAATTATTGAATATGGAATTAATTTATTATCATTTCATTCAAGTGAGCATTCATATAATTTTAATTTGAATTTTAAGTTCACTTCAGACGCAAAGACATTGGGGGAGGGGGTTCCCTTCTCAACGAAAAAATTTCTTCAATTTGTTAGGGTTTTTGAGAAAAAATCCCAAAAAAACTCCCCCACACTAATTTTTTCCCCTTAAGTCGTTGACTTATTACGTTACGCAGAACAGGGGTCATTCACTTATGACGTCCATGATTTAGGGGAGAGGGGGGGTCTGAGATTTTGTGAAACTTTATATTAAAGAAATTTTTTTGAATTTAAAATTTGTGACAAGGGGGGGAGGTGGGGTCTAAAAATCCCATTTTTTGATGGACGTCATAAGTGAATGACCCCACAGTGACTTTTTAGACCCTCTTCCCCTCTCGTTACAAATTTTGATCTAATTTTTGTTTAAAAAATTTGTGTGTTACAAAATCTCAGACCCCCCTCCCCCCTACAAAGTTAACGACCCCTTACAAAAATACTCCCCTACCCTCAAAAAATTCCTGGCTACGCAGTTGAGGGGGGGGTGAATTTGGGATAAATTCCTCCCTTCGTCAAAAATTCTTCAATTTCCTAAGGGGTCATTCACTTATGACGTCCATCAAAAAGTGGGATTTTAAGATTTGTCATAAAATTTTAATTCAAAAAAATTTCTTTAATTTAAAGTGTCACAAAATCTCAGACCCCCCGCTCTCCCCTAAATCATGAACGTCATAAGTGAATGACCCCTAATGTGATTGAGGGAAAAAATTCCGTTCTAAATTTTTTCATGTTACCCCCTAGATCCAAACTTTCTCGATTTCTCAAAATTTAAAATATATTGAAAGTGAGTTTAAAATTTCAAAATTCATTTATATGAACACCCCTCGATTTCATCCATATTTGATCTCATCTATGCTATCATCTCATCAGAGTCGAGATTTCCACAATAAATTTGTCAACATCCAACAGGTTTTCCTGAATTCAAATTAAAATTATTTTTTTGAAATATTGAAAATTTCATCACAAAGAAAATTCTTTTCAGCAATGTCCAAAAATTTGTAATGAAGATGAGACAAAGAAAGTTGTGGAAATGGACTCGACTCTTGAGAATTTTTAACAATTTTTTTTCACATAGAAAACAATAGAAAAAAACCATAAAACAATTATTTTCAACATTTTCAGCCTATGGCCGTCAGAACCATTTTCATTTCTTATTTAGTTGCTGTTTTCTAAAAACATTTTGCATTTAAAAAAAAATACCCCAAAAATAATAATATTTAATACCGTAACTTTATTCTTCTCATAAAGAACGTAATGATAGTTAAAAATAATGTCAAATCAAGACTTGAATGTACAAAATATAGATAGTGTGTCTATAGATGTGAAAAAGGATGAATTTACATTTAAACACAGGACAAACAAAAAGTAAGAAAAGGGAAAGTCTATTGATTAAAACAGTAATAATGGCACAACCACTGAACAAACTAGGATGCAAAAAGTTTTTATCCATCATTATAAAATGAAAATTTTGTGTCTATAAAAAGTGTTGTGATTATTTTAGAAAAAATATCTAATTCGCATTCTGTCACTGTCTTTTTTCTCATATTTTTTTTTTGCATATCCAACCAGCCCGGCATGCCAATGCATTTCCTCACAAAAAAAGTTGCATTATTAACACAATTTCGCATTATTGTAGACTAGCCTTTATCTGTTACTAATACTACTATCGCTGCTTGTATCTTGTGTCAAATCAATAAAAATCTCTGGCTCTGAATTGTTGTTAATTGAAGAAGCAGATTGATTACTCCCTTGTAACTGATTTAAATTTCCAGATGATGATGTTGCGGTCAGGACTGGTGTGGATGAGAATTGTGACTGTGTACTGCTGACAGTATAATCCAATTTATAAATTGCATTTCTAGTCACATCTTCCATTGAAGCCTCTGAGCAATTGAGACCAGTATGATTTATGGAACCACAATTAAAACATGATTGTACTAATTTATTCGTTGGATAAGGTGTCGGTAGAATGACAGGTGGTGTCTGCGACGGTGATACTCTATTTTGCTGTTGTGGCTGTGATGTTACAACTTGTGTTGGAATAAATGTCGTTACAGGTGTATTGAAAGGATATATGGCAGTAAGCTCGCCATTTATCTGTGTGGGAAATTGCCTTTGTATAGTCGCCGTGCCAGGCAAATTTCTATACGTTGGATAATTGTGCATTTGTCCACCAATTAATAAAAGATTACCACTTGAACTACTCGATACTAATTGAGTATTTGGAACTGGATTATTTTGTGTTCCATTGAAATCTAGATTATTTGTTTGATGCATTTGTTGCTGCTGCTGCGACGATTGATTTCCACTGCCATTAAGTCTGTTTAAATTTAGTGATTTGTTTCTTAAACCGCTCGATTGTGATTGATTTGTATTACCATGTAAGCCAATATCTGTTGGATTATTATTATTATTATTTTGTGGTGGAGGCGACAAATCACCGCCAGTCGATGAGCCTGATTCACTTCCCGTTGTGGATTTATGCTGCTGTTGAATTAACTGTATAGGATCCATATGCATAGTTGCATAATTAACATTATGTGTCTGAGGCGATTGAATTTGTTGATGTTGCTGCTGCTGCTGCATTTGCCATTGAAGTGTCGTCCAATTAGGCTTATTACTTTGTCTAGGTAATGTATTCGACGGTCGATTATAGCCGTTACGAATCGTCAACGAATGAAGCTGGGAAATGGCACCATCCATGTTAAGCTGAAAATGGGATTTGATCGATCATCACGTCCAGACATTAAAGTGTTTAAAAATTATCATATCATATGTATCATTATTATCAGTAATGATAATTGATTCTTTTAGTAGCGTAGTGTACTTTAATTATACTTTTTTCTCTCTTTTCTTTTTCATTTTTTTTTGTTCAGTAAATAGTTTTTGTGATACCAATATGATATATTTGTGTTTAATTGCAATATATACTCTTTGATATATTTATTCATTATTAAATATAATTATCATTCTTTTTTTTGAATTTCGAATTTTGAACCAAATATGAAAGCTTTAATGTGTTCTAATAATCTATTCTGTTCTGATCTTTTTCTGTACATTTTTTCATTTCATCGGTACTATTGACATTGACGATACCCAAAATCAATTATCCTTACTACTATATCGCGTTTTCAGTATTTTGTGCTTGTGAGACTTTTCTACAAAACTTACTTCGTCAAAGTTCTTAATCGTCTGGACCATTGTGATGTCGTTGCCCATGTTAAAATTTATGGTGCCACTTCCTTGTGTTTGCTGCTGACTTGTTTGTTGCGCATTCGTTGTTTGTTGTTGTAACGGAGGAGGTGTTGTTTCTGTCGATGGCCTCGTTCTCATGCCTCTTCTAGGCGGCGGCTGTTGATTTTGTTGTGAAACTGTTTGTTGTGATCTTGTCGGACTTCCAGTTCGACTGTGTGTTGGCGATGAGGGTTGACTTATATGTGGCGATGATGATTGTGGAGGATATTGTGGCTGTGTCTAAAAAAAATCCACAATTATATTATTTTAAAAAGAGTGTCATTTAGATGAGACTCGAGATTCCTTACCTCTATTGGAACTATTGTGGGAAACATTTGTGGCTGAAACCTCATTTGCCATGGAGGTGGCGGAGTAGTAAAATCTGGTGGAATAACCATATTTGGACCAGCTACTAAATGAGAAGGCAGACTTTCTACAGACAATGCGATTGTTGATGTTGAAGGATCTCCAGATGAAATTAGCTATTAATGAGAAATCAACGAGAAGCACGTGGTTAATTAATCTGTCCAGATTTATAAACACTATACTGTGTATCTCAGGAGACATGCATGAGTCACTCGCCGCACATATTTTCTTTTTCAGTTAGTTTTGGTCGAGATAAATTTACAATTAACAAGTGTCTGTCTCTCACTGCTCTTTCTTTCTTTCTTTTTTAAGCAGCCCGTCTCCTCTATTGTCAAAAAATTATTTATATTCAAGGAAAGTAAATTCGTTCTCGGAATTGAAATTTATCACAAAATAAGTTTTTGAACGCCTATACATAAATTCGAGGAGCATTATCAAGTTAGTTGTAGGGTCAAAGGTGCACAGCATTTATTACATAATTAGAAATACCGTGTGTATGTTTGGTTAATTGAGATAAGAGTTAGCATAAGTTGAGAACCATTACTTTTTGAAGATGAAGTCAACATATATGTGCAGCGGGTTTGATAAAAAGGAAAATAAGACAAAGGAAATACGTACTGCAGCTTGGGGAAAGGCCATTGGCATTAGAATAGGATTTGGTATTTGCTGTTGCGTTGTTGGATTCATCATTTGTTGAGTAGGCTGTTGCTGGAAAGTTCCCGTTTGAAATGGTGGCGGAGATGCAGTTTGATGGTGCTGAACACTAAACGACGAAAGTGGAGATGTTACAGGCGACGTATTAGTTGAGGATTGTTGCTGCTGCTGCTGATTTAAATGCGCTTTGCTCGATGTTATTTTACTATAAATTTCTCCACATTTTAGGCGTTGTTCGAAACTAAAGACTGGATGATTTGTGGCCATTGTGTATACTAGAAGGAGCTCTTGAAGAGGATCACCGTCGCTGAATTTTGTAAAGTCTCTATCACCCCATCGATCGAGTGTTTTAAAGAGTTCATTTACTCCAGTTCGATTACATGCTCGCATTAATGCTAGATATAATGCCATTTTCCTCCTAATTTTCATATCTGTCGGATGACCGTTTTGAAATGATCCTAAATCGCTAACAAACTCTTGTGGATTGTTGACGCGTAACTCGACACCACGCAAATCTTGAGCATCGCGCCGACCCAACTCCTCTAGACAAGTTCCTAAAAAGCGTAGCTCAAATGGAAGGCACAAATTAAGTAGAGTACACATAACATCTATTCGTTTATAACTCTCTAGATTCTTAAACCAAGACACCAGATCGTCTTTACAAATCATTGTGTATGGTATATCCTTTGTGATTATATCAATACTATACACACAATGCTCGACTCTCCTTTTTTCAATTAAAAACGCTAATGATGATAGCTTTTGCGAGCTTTTATCAAATTTTAAAATTTCCACACTATAAATGGAACCTAGTTCCTGCTACATAAACATTAATATTATAATTCACTTAGTCTTTAAAAATTGTAGAGTATTATTAACTTAAAACTAATGCGAAATGTTGAATTTTAATTTTTCACTTTTCGCGTTTTCTTCTTCACTTTTTTCGTTCCTTTAATTCTTCTTTACGCTTCTTTATTTCAATTTTTTTCTGTCTTATTTGGCCTCTTTTGATGCCAATTTTCGATTAACAATATAACTAATCGATCAATGATGGTATCTCGCACGTATTATGCGCTTAATTTTGTCATTTTTGATAGAATATGTTATTTAAACTTTTTTACGAAAAATTAATTTGACTGAAGTGCACAAATTCACACCCCTTTGCCATTTTATAGGGCGCACAACTATCATCACGCACACACACTATCCAACCATCTCAATATTCACACGCGCCATACTTGTGACTTGTTCCTGCCTGCTCAGAGTCGAGTTGACTAATTTAACGGAAATTTAATTTTCAAAATATAACGGAAGTTCAAAATTCAAATTAAAGTTCAAACTTTGAACTTGGTAACCGTTAATTTTATGCTGTATACAGCATAGATATATTTATGTTCGAAGACTATCCAACGATGTCAATATTAACACGCAAAATATCTACTCCTGGTTCCTGCTTAGAATCGACTTTTGACCCAAAATTCAAATTAAAGTTCAAATTTCAGTTCAAAATTCAAATTAAAGTTCAAACTTTGAACTTGGTAACCGTTAATTTTATGCTGTATACAGCATAGATACATTTATGCTAGAAGATTGATGAGTGTCGTGTGAATAGAGTCATGGAATGTTTTGATCCTTTCATTAAGCACACAATTGTTTGAAAACAGAATTTCTTGAAATTTTCCTGAGAAACTATGAATCAATTTCTCTAGAAATGCATGACTTAATTATATTTAATCATTATTTAGGCATAAATATTCAGTATTAACAAATATTGTAATTAATTAATTATTTTACAGTCGTGCGTAGTTGCATTCCCTGGATTTTTTTTTATTCAGAGCAATTTTCAGGAAAAAATTTTTAATTTTAAAAAATCTTGTGTCTTCAGTTTAAATCGATATAGACAGCAAGAATGCCTGATGCACATCCGTCAAACTCATTTGCTGCTTTCAGCCAGTCTATTGTCTCAATGATAGACGGTCCAGTTACATGGTTTCGAGGTTTGTTTTTAAATTTAATTTTTTAACATTAATTCAGTCAATTTCGTTGATAGTTACATAAACTTTCCATAAATCAGTGATATTTCTTTATCGCATTATGATTCCAACATAGAATTAATGTATAATTTGCTGAATTTAATATTGCGTAATTTTTCCATTTTTATATAGAAAAAGTCGTAGAGCCAAATCGTAAACAATATCCTTGGTACCATCAACAATTCCGAAGAGTTCCAACAATCGATCAGTGCTACACGGATGACTATGTCTGCATTTTTGAAGCTGATCAACAATGGAAGCGTGATAAGATGGTCGATAATGAAATTTTGAGTATTTTAAGAGCTCGTTTTGAGGACTGTGTTCTCTATGAAGCACCGGATCATATGACGAAATGCTTACCATTCAAAGAGGCTTATGAAAAAGGCGCTGAAAACTGGTTTACCAAATGTAATGCAATGTTATTTAGTGCGTCTATTATAGTATAATTAATTTTTTAAAATTATCATTAGACGGAGATCTTGGAGCAACTGGAAAAGCTCGTGAATGCTATATGAAACAAAAGCATCGCTTAATATGGGAAAGACGTCACGGAAAAGTCGGAACAGGTATGAAGGATGCAAAATCTGCAGTTGCTGAAGAAGAATAGATAATTTCAAAGTGATTTGTAAATACATGAGTTTGTCACAACATCTCTGAAACAAAAAAATGGACATTAAAGAAGTCATTTAGTTGCCGAAAAAATACATAAATAGTGACATTATGTCTTTATTGTCTGTTTAGTCTAATTCTATAGATTATTGCTATTTAATTGATTGTCATTAGAGGTTTATTCATAATTGATTTAGTTATTTTTAATCCACTCAGAATTTTCTTAACGTCCTGCTTCTTTCGTTGACCACCCAACGGAATCATGACTGGAATATCCATAATTTGTCGACGGAATGACTTGTAAAAAATCAATACTTGTGGATCAGCCCAAATTTGTTTTGCATCAAAATCTAATATTCGAAGACTGTCCATTGATTGTGCTCTACTAAGTGCCACATATGCTTGACCAGCTTCAAACACTTTAGCTAATGACATTTCTACACAGTCAAGTGTCAATCCTTGTGATTTGTGGATACTTATACAATATGCTAGTTTAAGAGGAACTTGTTTTCTTTGTAGCATGGTTCCATTAGCTAGTTTCACTGACCACTTTTCAGGTTTTGCTATGTACTCAACGTTATTCTTAAATCTCACAACAGGAAATCCGTCTGAGAACTTCTTGACTACTCCTCTTGCACCATTCACTAGGCCATTACTTAAATTAATATTTTTCAGCAGCATCACTTGACATCCTTCTTTCAATGTCAATTTATGTGGAACTGGAAGTTGAGAATCAAGAGTGTTTGTTAGATACGTATCAGAATCAGTTGCTTCAAAGATCCTCTCTTGAGTCTTCAAACTTGCTAAACGACTTTTGTTGATGCTGTCAGCATCTTGAGTATGAGAACAAAGTTGCGTTGCAATGATTCCATTCGATTCAATCTTCTGACGTGCTGTTAACAACAATTTTTCAGTCATTTCAGGTGTAACTCGTCCAATTCTAATGCTGTTTAAAATTTCCACAAATTTTGGATCACTTTGTCGATAAATCTTTCTCAATTCAAATGATGCACTTATGCAGTTCTGCCATTGTTTTGCCTGAAAACAAAATCGTTTACGTGGTTGCTGATTCATCCCTTCAAATGCATTTCCTGGTTGCTTTTTGATGACCGGTGGAAGCTAAGAAAATAAATTTATGAGATCAACAAAATTATCAACAATATGCTTAAATTGTCTTCTTACCTGAAAGAAGTCCCCACATAAAATTAATTGGATACCTCCAAATGGCTTGTCATTTCCTCGAACTTCTCGTGCAACTGCTTCAATGAGCTGTAATAAAATATTGATTAAATATATTAAGCTATTAAGCAATAGATTCTTTAAAATATTACATCAAAAAAGTCAGCATCGACCATAGAAATTTCGTCAATGATGAGTATTTTGCAGCGTCTGTAGGCTTGTGCAATAGCAGGTCGTCTAGCCATCTCAATTGATCTTTTCAAGCTATGATCTCCAGCACCGATTCCAGCGAAAGAATGTAAAGTTACTCCACCAATTAGGCAAGCAGCCACTCCTGTCGATGCACAAATGGTCAGTCCTAGCGGAGGAAACGTCGATATAATCTTTCTTAGCAGGTAGCTTTTTCCTGTTCCTGCACTTCCTGTAAAGAACACATTCCGTCCGCTCATACAGGCTAAAAAGTATAACAGAATTTGAATTTTTAAAGTTTTTTGCTGTAGATGTCGCTCTAATTAATCATAGTTGCTATGGAAATTTTTGTTTACATGTAAAAATTGTTCATTTTATCAAAATTGAAAAAAGTCACAGAAAGTCAGTGTTTTGAGTTGAATTAATCAAGACTGCTTAGTTAATGTAGATAAAAATTGAGGAAAATGGAGTTACCAACCAAGACTAATGCCTTTCAAATAAAGCCTGATTTAGAAAACATAATTCCGCCGATGGAAGTGAAGAAAATAATTGGAAAAATTCTCAATGAAACTTTACTAAGTACCTAAAGTTAAATTAACTAAATGATTCCAAATTTTTAAAATTTCATTTTTTTTAGATAAAAGCTACACGACAGAGAATGCCAAAATTTGGACAAAGAGTATTGCCGATGATATTAATAGGAGCCTAAACCAAATTACACAAAAGTATAAGCATGTCGTTCAGGTGGTGATTACACAGAAAATAGGTCAAGGATTTAAGTTTACAGCACGAAGTCGATGGGATGTTGACACAGATCGTCAAATAACTGATTCGTTCATTAATGAGACTATAATTTGTATAGCAACTGTGTTTGGGGTTTATTTATATTAAATTAATAAAATTATTACCTTGTAAGATGGCATTTTGTTCCTCATTCAGATTATCCATTAGAGCAATTTCGTCGGGATTTGCCATGAAGCTTCTTTCAGGATTTTCATCCTTGATTTTTGGAACATATAATTGCTTTGCAGATTTTGGATTATCACTTTGCTTAGCATCAATTAATCGTCGTTTTTTAGATCCAGGTGATGGTGTTGTCAAGGTGCTCTTACTTATTGCCTGCTTCTTTGCACGATCCAGTTCTGCATTTGTGATTGGTGATATTTCATCAAATTTACTACATTTCTCTGATAGCAAATGTTCTCTCAACTTCTTGTGCATTTGTTCCTTAGTTACATTTTTATTATCCTCGTGTTCTTTTGTCATTTTTATGTACAATGTCTTTAAAAACAGCATTAAACTGGACGGCGGTGAATTGTTGATAAAAACATTGCATTTTTCATTCTTAAATGTAATACTTGCTTTTCCTTCAGCCATGAACTTCTTATGGACATTAATATCTTTTAACTTAAGCTTTGTTGACTGCATTTTGTCTTGCGAAATTTCAATAAATAACTCACGAATGTCATTTCTTAGAATTTTTATCATTCCTGACTTGTACAGAACTTTTTTTGTAGTCATAGCATGTGCGTTCAACCATTCTACGGTTATACAACCTACTACTGCTGGATCTTCCATTTTAAATGAGCACAAAACTAATTAATTTAATAAATTTTCACTGAATTGTTTATGCTTTGAAACTTTTTCGATGAAAAAATCCGTTAAAACTGTAAACATTTGAAAGTTTAGGTGATTTTTGCGAAACAAATTAAATGGGTGAGAAGCTACGCTATTGATGAATTTGCAGAATCATAGTGAAATAATAAAAAAGTTTAATTAATAAATTCTAAGGTAAATACGTGCTTTAAAAGGCTGAAAATAAGTTAATTTAATTAAATAAATTGTCAACTTTGATAGCAAAATGGTAGCAAGTCAAGATGTTGAGATGGAAGTCGTAGAAAGTACTGAAAATGCAGAACAAGAACCGAAAAAAGATACAGACGTTTTGTCTGTCCAAGAGATCCGTGAACATGTCAAGCTCATCGATAAAGCTGTATCCAGTAAAGAACCTCGCTTTATATTGAGAGTATTGCGTTCATTGCCTAATACTCGTCGTAAATTAAATCCGAATGTATTGAGGGCATTAGCAAGTCAGCTATATCCAAGTAATGAACGTGATGCAATTTTGGTGTATGTAGAGGAGGCTACAATTCCAGAAATCGAAGTTACTCGTCCAAAATCTATCAAAACACCACTCTCGGAAGTTGATGCTTACTTCCATTTGTTGGCTTTAGTCAGATTACTCGATGCAAATCTCTTAGACAGAGCATCTATTTGTGGTAAGCTGGAACTTATATATTTTTTTTGCACATTCATTGTTCTCATTTTAATGTAAAAAAATTTTTTTTAGCTCAACAATTAATGACAAAGATCATGTCGCAAAATCGACGATCTCTGGATCTTATAGCTGCAAAGAGTTATTTCTATCATTCACGAGTTGCTGAATTGACAAACAAGTTGGATACAATCCGAGGATTCTTGCATGCTCGCTTGAGAACAGCAACTCTCCGTAACGATTTTGAGGGTCAAGCTGTTTTAATTAATTGTCTCTTGAGAAATTACTTACATTATTCACTTTACGATCAAGCTGATAAGTTAGTCAACAAATCAGTTTTTCCTGAATCTGCGAGTAACAATGAATGGGCTAGATTTTTGTACTATTTAGGACGCATAAAGGCTGCAAAATTAGAATATAGTGTAGCTCATAAGCACCTTATTCAAGCATTAAGAAAAGCGCCACAGCATGCAGCTGTTGGATTTCGTCAAACTGTTCAGAAGTTAGTGATAGTTGTTGAGTTACTATTGGGTGATATACCTGAACGACAAATCTTTCGTCAAACGGCATTACGTCGTTCCTTGGTTCCATATTTTCAACTCACCCAGGCCGTTCGTTTGGGTAACTTGAAGAGATTCGGAGAAGTTCTCACAAATTTCGGAGAAAAATTCCGTCACGATCATACATTTACTCTCATCATCCGTTTGAGACATAATGTCATAAAGACTGCAATCAGATCGATTGGATTATCTTATTCGCGTATATCACCTGCTGATATTGCAAAGAAATTGGGTATCGATTCAAAAGAAGATGCTGAGTTTATTGTTGCAAAAGCTATTCGTGACGGTGTCATTGAGGCAACTTTAGATCCAGAGAAGGGCTACATGAGAAGCAAAGAAAGCACAGACATTTATTCAACACGTGAGCCTCAATTAGCTTTCCATCAGCGCATAATGTTTTGCTTAGATTTACACAATCAATCCGTCAAGGCTATGCGTTATCCACCAAAATCCTATGGAAAGGATTTGGAAAGCGCTGAAGAGAGAATCGAACGTGAACAACAGGAAGTCGAATTAGCAAAGGAAATGGCCGAAGATGATGATGATGGATTTTAAATTTAATTTTTCTTTTGTATTATTTTCAATTAATGGAAATTTTTGTGAAACTTATTCTCGCTTCGTAAAACTTATTAATAAAACATGAAAGTAAACGGAAGCAATCTGTTATTAATTTTTTCAAACTCACTTTATTCAAAGATTAATTCCTCAATTCAAGTCAGTTTGATAATTTTTTATTTATAAAAACATTTTTTTATCCTTCAAATATCTAATGTATACATGCTTATATAAAACGATTGACAAATTCAGCAGGTTCCATCGTCATTTATACATTTATTAAAAATTGACATTCTCATTTATTCTAAATTTGCAGCAATCATTTAACACTAATCCTTGCATTATTTCTTTTTTTTGTATTACTCAGACGGAGCAATTCATCTACATTAATTAATTTATGCATTGAAAAAAGGGATATCCTTAAATACAATCATATGTTCTTTTGATTAAAATCAGGGAAGAAAAGGAAACAGTGAAGACACATTAGTTAAAGCAAAAAGTTTAACGACGCTATAAAAAACAAATCATTAGGGTCATAAAATTAGATATCAACAATTATTATTATTATTCTCTTAATTAAAATTTAATCACACAGTAAAGTTTTTTTTTGTCTCAATCAGTACAACATTAACAATCTTCTTCTTATACACATTTAATTCCTTAGTCCTTAAACATTCTCACCATTAAAAATTGAAAGATTTTTAATCTTTTTAACAATAAGTTCAAAGCTTGGACGTTGATCTGAATTATAGTTCCAGCATTCCATTAAAAGGTTATCGTAAATCACTGGCGTACAAAAGTTTGGACACCTCAGTCGTTTGCCTGCTTTCAGTGCAATAAGTATATCTTCACCAGTAAATTTCTTATCAATTAAGTCTGGCGACTCGCCAAATGAGAATATTTCAAATAATGTTACTCCATAAGACCAAACATCCGACTTTGAGCTGAATTTTGGATACTCTATTGTTTCCGGTGCGTACCACATTAGTGGAAGATCTCGTTTAGTCGAGCATTCATAGTATCCATTTTGGTTTGTAAACTGAGCAAGACCGAAATCTGAAAATGAAAAATTTGATTGTAATTTGAGCTTAATATGGGATTTATGGATGTAATTACCTGCAATTTTGCACTTTGTATCAAAATAGTCAACACTATTATTGAAATTAACAAGTACGTTACGCGCTGCCAAGTCACGATGCACAATACTTTTCTGTTCAAGGTAGTACATTCCCTAAAACAACAACAATGTGATATTAGAAAGGAATCGATAAAAAAACAACACGGTTATTACTTTGGCAATATCCAATGCAAAATGCAATAAATTCTCAACGGTTAAATTCGGTTGATTAGATGGCAGATACGATAAGAGTGACTGACTCATTTTCTCCATGATAATTAAGAGTGGATGTTCACAATAGTCGTAAATTTCTACGATATTTTCATGCTTAAGACTCTTCATTATTTTAGCCTCGCGTAGAATATCCTTCTGTTGTCCCGTTGACTCGGTGATTTTAAAGCATTTTATTGCAACAGGTTTCTCAATCTTGTCCCCATCATTGTCTATTTCCATGCATCCTTGGAACACGGTGCCAAAGTTTCCCTAAATAATTATTTTTTAAAAAAATGCTATAGTGTCTGATATTAATTTGACTAAAATAAGCTCAATTACCGATCCAATTTTGCCTTGAAATATCAAATTAGTTGTGGCATCTCCAATCGCAAGAATCCCAGGAATCTCACTATAATGGAATAGAAAGTCATCATCGTCCAGTGCATTGACTGTCGATTGTGATGATGTGGATGAATTTTCATGGAGTAAGGACATCTGACTTGATCCTCCGCCATTACTTGCTATACTTGTATTATCAATATAGTTTGTTGTGAATGAAGTGCTTGGATTTGACCCAATGTACGTATGATCTGTCTCTCTCGATAATAAGCTCAAACCTCCATAATAATTATTATCTATTGAGCCATTCACTTTTACTTTTCCGTTCTTTTTTGCACTTCCGTTCATTTTTGGCGTTACTTTAGTATTATCACGGCTCGTTGTTGGAATCGAATAATGACGAGATAAAAGTGTTTCTAAAGAAAAATAGTGATATTATTTTTAAAAGCTGCTATTATACAATTTTCCAGGAGAAACTTACTGTAGTCCAATAAAAGTGTAAATATTTTCTGGGGTGAAAATCGTCTATCAGCGTCTTGATCCCATCCTGACTTCATTATATGCTCGTACAACCCTGGCACAGTAATACATTCACTAGGTTTCTGTAGTCTACGACCAGACATGAAATATTCCATTGGATTTTCTACTATTGGCGTAATTCCTCGTGAAAATATCTCCCATAATGTGGTTGCATAAGCCCATATGTCAGCCTTCGTGTTATTTCGACTTGCATTCAAATTGTCATAATTTTCAATTGGGATCCATGGGATGTCCTTTTCTGTATAATTATAGGGCAGACCAGGATCACCGAGTTTAACGAAGAAGTCATTACTTTCAGGTAAAAATTGTGTAACTTCTAAGCTTGAACATCTTATTCGTCCATGAACAATCTGCTTCTCTTGCTGCAAATGACACAAAAAAAAAACAATGAAAATTAAAATGAAATTAGAACGGAAGCAAGGAAATGACTTACTAAATAATGCAGTGCCTTAGCTAACGAATATGCAGTCTCGACAAGGTTCAATAAAATAATATGCTTTCTATATCTATTTGAACGAAGAAATTCGTCTAATGGTCCAAACTTTATTGATTCAAGCACCAAAGAAATTGGATTTTGTAGCGTTATTCCGTGCATTTTTACAATTTCAGATAAATCTAATTTCGCCCATTTATCGGCCAACTTCATAAAGTCATGCAGTCTTGTAGCTATTTCAGTGGGTTTTAATATTTTCAATGTCACTTCCGTGTTCTTTTTTCCCGGCTGTATGTGTTCAGCTTTCATTCGCGTAAATACTCCATCGCCATAACTTTTCTCTTCCCATTTATACAGTCTCAAGTCATCCACTGCATTCAAAACGAGAGGATTTGCTCCTCTTAATCCCGATGTTGTTACAACTGGCGTTGACGGAATTGCTTTTGTGCCAGTTTGACATAATAAAAGTAATGGAGATTTATCGTATTCTGACGGAGGCAATCTAAAATATTTTCCATTCTCCGTTTGGATGCTCTTTGCGAGATCAATTAAATCTTCAAATTCGCCAGCTAGCTCACCATCTTTATCATATAATTTCCACTTTTCAGTCTCACCATTTATCTTATATGTCTCAATTTGTTGATTTGCTTTAGTCACAATATCAATATAATAAATGTCGTAAACTTTCTCACATTGCCGAATAATGAATGTTCCTACACTTGATGCTTTCTCAGTTATTTTACTGTCAATTTTACTGTACGAATATTTTCCACCAATTGGCCCATGTATTTTTAATTCCGTAAGAAACTTGAGTGAAGGAGAACTAAGTAATAAAGTAAATGGAGAAAAAATGAAATTATATTAAATTAATAATTTAAGGCGGATGTTATTATCCATACCTAAGCGAAGTACAAAGATCCATATTCCATTTTACCATTAATCGATAGTACAAATTTATACAACTAATAAAAGATTCAATTTCTTCTGTGCTCTCCATGAAGATTGGCGAGCCTTGTGGATAGTTCTGAATTTCGAAGCTAACTTGATTGGCCTCGGTGTCAATTTGGACAGCATAGAAGCCAGCCATTGTCGAGACGTGTTTCCACTAAAATAAACAAATTTGTTGATTAGAATATTAGACAGACAAACGCGCTTGTAATTTGAGATAAAATATATATTTCACATTAGAACAGATAAAGCTCATGCAAATGAATCATTGATGCAGTTGAGAATAATAAGAAATTAATTAAAAACAAAATGTATGTTTGGGAATTCCATTTCACACCGAACTTATTACTAGTCATATTTATAATTAATGAAATACCTATTAACCTTTCTTATTTATTACTTTTTTACTCATTGAGAGCAATTTTTCTGGCGTATGACAATAAAATATGAATTTAACAGCTTTTAAATTCGAAAGTTTGCATAAAATAAAAATAAATTGCAAATAACCTTACCAAGTCTTTATATCGATAATGAATCCGTAGGCCAGGCTGATCGTGATGAAAAGGAGCAATTTGTAGTCGAACACGACATTTTCCATCCTTTAATCCATCTTCCTTCGGGTAAGGAGTCGTGCCCCAGTACTCTTCTGTTAAATAATTCGGTGCTCTAGATTCTATTTGTTGCAAATAAACACTTTTAACATAACTGGAAATGGAAACAATTTCATTTCATTAAATATTCAGGTATATAATTTCGTCGCGAATGAATCAACTTACAATGCATCATATACTTTATTTTCTTGAATGCTTTTGAGTGACTTTTCTATTTTGTTTTTAAGTATTAATGAATACGGCCAATCCCGATATCGTCTTGCCAATTTCTTTGGAATGTAATTCTTGTAGTTATCCATTAAGTGATCGATTTTGCTATTTTTCTCAATCATCTCCAAATACATATCGGTGACACATAAACCAAGGATTCCATACTTGTAATTTGGATACTCTATTTCTGGGATGGCATCGTGCAGAACGTCGTACCGTACTTGATGGTAAAAATAGTCATATGTATTTTTATCCAATTGATTCAAGTCGAATATTTTTGGAATCTATAAATATAGATTTGAAATAAATTCATTCACAAAAAAGCACAGACGAATGAACGTAGAAGAAAATGCATACCTTTATACGGATTCTAAACTCGTAGTATTGATCAGCAACAAGTGGACGTGATCCGGCGAGCCACAAATCTTTCCCATGAATTCGTAATCCAAAAAGAAGTTGAACTAAAGGCGGAAAATTCCATTGGCGACACAACCGTTTGCAGAAATCTTCACATGTATCGTTAATATCATGCACAAACTCCTCAAATTTTCCGGTTTTGTAGTAGAATATGTGATTTTTAATTTCTGTTGAGTCCATTGCCCACATTTTTTAAAAAATGTTTATTATCAACTTGTATTGTGAACTATTTATTTATGTTTGACGAGTAGAGCTTTATATTTTCTCGATTTAAAGGTTCACATTTGTTGTTACTCTACTTCATATCATTTAGACGATTCATCATATATGTGAATGTTTAAATGACTAAAAACTCTATTATGTTTCTAATTATATTATTATTTTAATAATAACGTTAAAAACACTTTATCAGCACATGCTTTGAGCTCGAAATGATAACTTTTTTGTACAAAAGTATTATGATTTAAATATAAGGTATTATGCTGGTGTCACACTTTTTAAAATAATTGACATCTGCACTCCTCTGTCTGTTCCTATCACATCGACAAATATCTGTAAAATAAAATTATAATCTTTTAAAAATAAAGACAAGATTATTTTAAATTCATTAAATATTGATTCTCAAAACTCTGTATTTCCATATTTATGTCCACTTTTTTGTGCATATGATTACTAGAAACTGAGTGAATGCGAAATGGGAATATAAAGTTGTTAACTTTACACTCTGCTTCAAATGCACCTATGCTTTTTACATTTCAAAAGGAATTAATTCGCGTCGATATATATAACAGCACATTATCAATGTAGGTAATGACTAAATAGAAATTAAATATAAATGATGATAAACAAACGGAGCTGCAGCTCGCTCGTTCTTTACGCCTACAATACTTTTGTTTAGCAAAATTGTTCATGAAGGCACAAGCTTTAAGTAGCTATTTATTCATGAAGGAGGTTTTTTTAAATTTGGATTTGACCATCCAATAAATTGCAGTACTTCCAGTAACGTCATGCGAAATAAATTCATAGGAAATCGTAAAGATTAAAAAGATGTTACTTACAAATATTTATATTATTTATCTTTCAGCGATGAAGCACAAGTTAAATAACATTATACAGCTAAGAAAAAAGCCATGAAAGAGACTTGTTTGTCAATTTACGCAGTGCAGACGAGTTATTTTTTCTTAATTTATTTTCTTCTCTGCCTTTTTTTTATCTTCTAACTCGATTGATTAATTATTCTTATCATTTTTACACTCTTTTACATTGCAAATTATCATTTATTTTCGGAAATTTATTTAATTAAACTTTGAGACTTTGCATTTGATGCATTAATATTCATCGAAAGTATTTTAATTCGACTGTAAAACCAAACTCATGTTTATTTACTTATTTATTCAGGCTTCCATTACTGTTATTATTATTCCTTTTTTTCTTATTTAGATTCTATTTTTTGATAATTTTTTCGTTTTGTACTGAAATTAATATTGCACGTAATCTTAAAGTTTATTAACAATCCTAAAGCATAATTAAAATTTGTTTTTCTTTTTTTTTCTTTCGTTTTTGATAAGCACAAATAAAAAATGTATATAGCCGATATAAAATATATTCTGAAAATTTTCAATGAACAAGTTAAAAAACTTCTTTAATTTACTATTTTTAAAATTTTCACCATAAAAATCTTTAAATCACTTTAATTTTTGCACTTGTTTCATAGATCACTTTGCTACAATGCTTTGTCTATGATTTAAAACTTATTTCTTACACGTTAACTTAACTAAATTCACAATTTTAATCGAGAGACAAAGTGTTCGTTTTATTTGTTTAAAATTTCAAATTTTTGGTTAATTTTAGCGTAGCTTTCTTTTTTGAATTTCAAATTTTTTCAAACCGTTAAATTATTTTTTCAAAAAATCCTATTTTATGATCTTTTCTACTAATATTAAGTACTTTTATGAATCTTATTCATATTAGTACTTTGTTGAGCTGAGAAACCTCGCGAAGAACCAGGAAAATAAAATTAATGAAAAGTCAATAAATTTTTGAAAAATTCAAATAAAATCTCTAACGGAAAGGAAACATAAAATAACTAATAAATTCATTAAATTTAGTGTAATAAATGATCAAGTGGCGATTAAGCACAAATTAAAGTGAGTACAGCATAAGTTTGGCCATCGAAAAGCATGATTGTTGGAAAGGGCGAGATTTTAGAGCAAAACAAAAAAGTTTATAAAAAAATTCATTTGTTCAGACTTATTCAAAACGAATAGACGTAACAAGATTGGTTGTAAAAAATTGCACATAAAGGAGCTTTGTTGAGTGTTTAAAATAATTAAAAAGTGATTCATAATATTTAAAAATAGTCTAATTAAAAAAATCAATCAGAAAAATGCAAAAAGATGTAACAAAAAAAGAGAAAATGTAGATCCACAATAAAAATTTGTATTTTCTGTGCAAAATCACCATTAAGCAATGCATCAAAAGTTAATTATAGTGTTGCAATAATCAAGAGAATAGAAGCCAAGCATAAAAATAAATTAAAACTAAGTGTTTTGTGGATTTCTTTTATTAGTTTTGTGTAATAATAGGATATAAAAAATAATTTCCATCGAAAATGGACTGGATCATAAGCGATGAATATAAGCTTACAGTTGGTACGACAGACAAAACATTATTGGCATATACGCTATGCGAAATTGAAATATTTATAGATTTGACTTCCTTATTATTTTTGGCCACTCATGTATTTCAAAATGTCTAATGCTTCTCATAAACTGCTCTCCTTATCATAATGTAATACATACTAGACAAATTGAGTTAAAAAAAGTAATAAAGAAGTCATATCCCCTATCAAAAAATTTAGACAACTGATTTCAATTTTCGCTTAAAGTTTAATGAAGAAAAAATTCTAATAGTTTGTTAATAATCATTTAGGGAATGTCCTTGGGCATTTAGCAGCTGGAGCTATGATATGCGGTGGTGTTCTTCCATATGTACCACAATATCGACAAATCTACCGTACACAAGATCCAGAAGGATTTTCACTTCATGTATGTCTAGCACTTCTCATAGCTAACACTCTTAGAATTTTCTTTTGGTAAGTAAACATCATTATTAATAAATAAATAGAAAAAAAAATAACAACTCCGTACTTTAAACTTTTCTATTCACTTCGTTAATCTCTGTTTTTTTTTTCGTACGTAATTCATGCTATAATAATTTCGTTCAATCGCGTGCCAACAAAATAACAAATATCATATGCTGACAGCGGTCACTCAGCAAATTGTGACAGAAAACTAAACTTTATTTATTATTTTTATCATTAATCACTCTCATTGGATTAATAGTTTGACCTTAATGCCATTTTTGGATCTTTATCATTTGCCATCGTAAAATGCAGTTTGTGTTCTTTCCTATTTTATTTTACATACATAAGATGACTCATGCAAAAGATTTATGATGGTCTGTAAACAAATTATTCTCCTCTTCTTTCAGTCATGCTTCTAGCTAAGTAGCTATCAGATAGATATGAGTCTTATCACATTTTACATAGTTTAGTTATTTAAAGAAAATGTCCATAAAACATGATCTTTTCTTTTTACTATATCTTTTGCTTAATCAAACATAATTTAGTGCAGGAAATATTTCATTTCATTTTTTTTTGTTATAGGCTTGCGTAAGAAAATTGCTGCACGTTTCATTATATTGTTTTCATTGAGTACAGCATACACACTTTCTGTGAACAGATCATTGATATTGTACGAAAACATTTTACTTATCTTTTGTTCAGCTTAGCCACATGATGACAGTCTTTTATTACTTTACAATGATGATTATTTGTCAAAAATTATTTGACTTCCAGGAAGATATCATCATGTTGTGTGTTGAAATCAAGTCATTCATAATTAAAGCTGACAAATTTCCATCAAATTAATAACATGTTGATGTTTTAAAGAGTCAGTCTAATGGAATCATCTCAAGAACCTAAATAAATGATGTTCTTCTTGACTTTATTTTCCCATAAAAACACTGTGAGTTCTCATAGAGATATTAATAACTTGAAGGTTGAATGCTGAAATTATTTAGAAAAATTTTCTATTGCCTTAAGATTTATCATCCTACATTACACTTTTCCTTTACTATTGTTCTAAAATGTCTTTCGGAATTATGTCATGATGATACTTTTTTTCATTACACTAAGTACCGCTTTAAGTTGCAACATTATTATCCTTCATTGTTCATTGGATATACTTCATATGCTCTTTGTGAACATTTTCTGCTGACGTTTGTGCTTCTTAGACACGAAATAGATTAAAAGAAGGGACGAGTGACAAGGGCGTCAGTCAGGATTTTTGAAGGGAAGGACATTAACATTGATTTTGCTAGCAGTCTTGACCATTTTTCTCTAAAAAAATTAAATTTTAGATTTTAGACACAAAAAATTTAAAGATTTGTATTGAATTTTGATCACGAGGGGGGGGGGGGGGTTGTCTGGGTACTTACTTAAGGAACCCCATGGCTACCCCTTAGACCAGTGGAAACCCATTCTAATTATATAATGTTGATGTCAATTTTTTTTAATTAGAAACTATTTTTTGTGAATTTTATTTCACTCAATTATTCACAAATCTATTTTCGTTGAAATAATTTTCTTTTAATAGCCATTCAAGCTTACATAAAAAAATTAATCATGCTTTATGTACGAGAATTTTTGTTAACTAAATTTCCATGACACAAAGGAGTTTCTCAATTTACTTCGAGAGCTTTTAAGTTAAAACTTTTGAGATTAAGTGAACTTAAAGAATTTTCTGATTAAAGTTCTCATTGTTCCTAGAAAAGTACGGAGTTGAGGATAAAGTTCTCATTTAACACTTATACATAGCTCGCTGTAAAATGAGCTATTGAATAAAAATGAAACCACAGATATCTTATGACATTTCAGAGTAATTAATAAGATCTTTTGTTTATTTTATTTTATAGGTTTTCAAAACGCTACGAGCTTCCACTTCTTATCCAAAGTGTTGTTATGAATATCACCATGTTCCTGATGATCCATTTATGTGTAAAGGTTCGACGTAATAATGCGATTATGAGGGCAAGAGAACGTGTTTTCTCAGGTAAAATAAATCAATTTACTTTTGCTGTAATTGAAGGATTTTTTTTCGCGTGAAGTGAATTGCTTATCTCGTTTTTATTATTGAATGAGTAAAGAAATAACAAAGTTAAGGAGCTTATAGCTGGGAAATTTAAGTTTTTATTTTCTGTTTATCTTAAGAGCTTTAAAATTATTTCTCAACGTGAGAATATGCATTATCAAATATTTTGTGCAACATTTTATCCTCTTTAGAAACGTCACGAAAATATGTCTTAGTAATTGGCAAAAAAAAGAAAACCTTAACATGAGCTAAGTGCAAATCTAAAACACATTTTTGTATTACATTACTGTAAAATTTTATTCGTAAAAAAATTCAAGTCAATAATATTATTTGAAGATCAAGCAGTAACATCTGTTGATGGAATATCGCCAATCAATAAACCAAACACCAACAGTGAATCACGTCAGCCGTCTACTGAAAACACAGTAATTTCACAGTCGAAACATTATATCAGCGGTATGTTCCTTTCCCTCAAAAACAAGCAAAAATTTATAAACTTTCATCACTTTGTATACTTTACCTTTACCTTTTTCTTTATTTCTCTCCTCTATAATGGAGAGTTGTGTGTCTGCTGTTTTAACTGCTAACTCATTCTTCACACTTTAACTCATAGCATTAATTTTCCTTACTAATCATATTGTATATATTCCTATCTATTTAGCACCAATAACACTAAAAATGTGAATATCACAAATGACTCGATTCTTCGAAAACCTTTTACTCATCCGTTATTCTTTTTTGGAATTGTGTACAAGTCCCGAGTGACAAATCAATCGACTGACAATCTTTATTGTATGATGGACATACCTTAACAGAGAATCACTGTGAAAATTCCACCGTCCTGTTTCATACAATTTTCATTGTCACGATACGTTTGTTGGGAAAGTGCAAGAAAGAAGCTCATGCAATTTGTTTCTTTCCGTACTCTTGACATTCATTATAATTTTCGCACACAATAAAATATTTTTTTAAAGGTGTCTTACTATGTATGCTTCAATGAATGAAAGCCACATGTAAAAAAATATTTTTTTTGCTTCTGAATATTAATTAGGAGACAGAAAAATTTGCAAAAAAATGTACAGCACATCATAATAAGTGAATCTTCAGTTTCTACTTGTGTGGTAGATTGATCGCGTGTATATAAATGAGTAGTTTATAGTATAGAGTTTCGTGTGATTGAATTCAATGATTCACATGTGAAAAAAACCCGCTGAAATATTTAATCGAGCGGCTACTTGCTTGATTGCAAAAATCTGTACATATTATTAATGCTATTGTTTCGTTAGAAATTCAAGGACGGAAAAAAAATCTGAATAATTGACTTACTTTTAAATGTTTTTATCTATAATTCAGTGAATGGGATTTTTCTTGGGGTCTACATCCAGTAATATTGTGAAAGATTATGTCTTACAGAAAAAGGTCTTGTATGTTATTAATTCAACTATCATTTACAAGATTCCAACCTTAATTTTTCATATCCCAATCGCTAACAATGGTTAAAAGCATGTAAATAATTTAATGAGAAAGCATACAGTACACCTGTAAACTTGATTATATTATTTGATTAAACCTAAACCTTCTAATCATAGGAATTTTATTTCATTAGCATGCAATGCTTCATACATCGACGACTCCTGTAATTTTCAATCTTCTTGGGACGAAAATACAAATTATAATCAATTTGAAGAAATGTCAATTAAGAAGCAAATAGAGGCTAGGACGAGGATATGAGAAAATGTCAAAGAAAATGTCTATATACATGGATGGCATTTGCATACGTTGCTAATTTAAAATGTCAACATAAATTGAGGGAAATTTATCGCGAGAAGTAAAAAGTTGTAAACGTGGATATACATAGAATATTCTGACAGGTTAATGTACGGTAATATTACGGTATTGTTCGATTCCAAACTATTGTTTGTGCCGATTTTCTTTTTTTGTTGCGTGGAACCAGAAATATCAAATGAATATCACCTTCAAATTCATTCATTCAAGGTTTCATACTCGACTGTTGAATCATTCTAAATTGCGGCACATGAACTTTGATTCGTGAAATTGTTCGTTTCATGCAAGAAATTAAATTAGCACACAACATGCCTTCGATTTTCAAATATTAAACCTAATCAGAAATGCGCATCAGTTAGCATTTTTTTATGATCTCTTCCATATCATTTTTATGTGTTTTTCTTGTGAGATATCCAATGAAATAGCTTCTTACCTTCACTTTTGTACGTAAGGATGATGATCCATATTCCAATATTTCATAAATTTTACGGTCAGTGAATAAAAGGGAAAATAAAATACTTCAGAAGGAATTCATTATCATCATCAGAATTTTTTTCTGTTTTTGAAAGGTTATCATCATCTTAAAAACTGTACGTGTTGAGTCTATTCTATTATCACATAATATTTTCTTTATTTCGTACTTGTATGAGATAAGTAAAGCAGTTTAGCTCATCGAATAGTCTTTATGTAAAGATTTGCTTGCTTAAAGTTATGACAAACCTTAACTTACCCGTGGTTATGCTTAATATAATAAAAATATATGTGTGCTTATGCACACAAAAGGATATCTGATGTTGGATTATCGGAAAATGTGCCACAGACATTAAAAATAGAATGACAATCCATTTAAACGCACATTAGAATGAAAAATAGAACAGTTATAGAATTAATACAGAGACAGAAATGGTAGGAAATGGTAATAGAATAAATGTAATATGGAAGCAATTTGCAACTTAATTTTTCTTTTTCGTGGCATATGCCTTAGCTTGTCATTGTTATGATAGTCGTAGGAAGTTCATTTGTCGTGCATTATCATCGTCAAAAACCGCACCTACAAATGAACTCTATTCGTTTTTTATTTGGGGCTGATAATTCCTCTATAAATTCTCATATCTTGTACAATTCCGGACGGACTGACTGATAAGCGTTTGAAAAGTTACTAATGTTCTGTGCTGTATTGTTGGTTTTCTAGATTTGATAGACATGGACACACCTTTAGAGAAAAAAAGTGAGATTTGAGACTTGATTTAATTAATGGAAACGGTCGTATTTC